>PVIU01000113.1:253787-463496 GCA_004026605.1 Ondatra zibethicus
TGTTTTTGATCTTGGCCATTCTTACAGGTGTAAGATGGAATCTCAGAGTTGTTTTGATTTGCATTTCTCTGATGACTAAGGATGTTGAACATTTCCTTAAGTGTCTTTCAGCCATTTTAGATTCCTCTGTTGAGAGTTCTCTGTTTAGGTCTGTACTCCATTTTTTTATTGGATTATGTGTTCTTTTGGTGTCCAATTTTTGAGTTCTTTGTACATTTTGGAGATCAGACCTCTGTCTGATGTGGGGTTAGTGAAAATCGTTTCCCATTCTGTAGGCTGTTGTTTTGTCTTGTTGAGCATGTCCTTTGCTTTACAGAAGCTTTTCAATTTCAGGAGGTCCCATTTATTAATTGTTTTTCTCTGTGTCTGCTGCTGGGGTTCTATTTAGGAAGTGGTTCCCTGTGCCAGTGCGTTCAAGTGTACTTCCCACTTTCTCTTCTATAAGGTTCAGTGTGGCTGGCTTTATGTTGATGTCTTTGATCCATTTGGATTTGAGTTTTGTACATGGTGATAGATATGGGTCTATTTTCATTTTTCTACATGTTGATATCGTTATGCCAGCACCATTTGTTGAATATGTTTTCTTTTTTCCATTTGACATTTTTTGCTTCTTTATCAAATATCAGGGGTTCGAAGATGAGTGGATTGATATCCGGGTCTTCTATTCGGTTCCACTGGTCCTCCTGTCTATTCTTATGCCAGTACCTCTTGATGGATTTTCCCTGTGACTAATATGAAATGTCCTTCTTTGTCTCTTTTAACTGATTTTAGCTTACAGTCTATTTTGTTAGATATTAGGATAGCTACACCTGCTGGTTTCTTAGGTCCATTTGATTGGTATTTTTTTTCCCAACGTTTTATTTTTTATTTTTTTTTAATATTTATTTATTTATTTATTATGTATACAATATTCGTCTGTGTGTATGCCTGCAGGCCAGAAGAGGGCACCAGACCCCATTAAAGATGGTTGTGAGCCACCATGTGGTTGCTGGGAATTGAACTCAGGACCTTTGGAAGAGCAGGCAATACTCTTAACCTCTGAGCCATTTCTCCAGCCCCCCCAACGTTTTATTTTGAGATGATGCCTGTCTTTGAGGTTGAGATGCGTTTCTTGTATGCAGAAGAGGGATGGGTTCTGTTTTTGTATCCAATCTGTTAGCCTGTGCCTTTTTATGGGTGAGTTGAGTCCATTTACATTAAGGGATATTAATGACCAGTGGTTGCTATCTCCTGTTAATTTGGTTTTCATCATTGGTGATGTTTTTTTCTTCTTCAGGATTTGCCATAATGAGATCATCAATTGTGTGTTTTTTTGTTGGTGTAGCCATCTTCCTTGTGATGGAGTTTTCCTTCTAGTATTTTGTGTAGGGCTGGGTTTGTGGCTAGGTATTGGTGAAATCTAGATTTGTCATGGAATATCTTGTTTTGTCCTTCTATGGTGATCGACAGTTTTGCTGGGTATAGTAGCCTGGGCTGGCATCCGTGGTCTCTCAATGTCTGCATAATGCTTGACCATGACCTTCTGGCTTTCATTGTCTCCACTGAGAAGTCAGGTGTAATTCTGATAGGTCTGCCTTTATATGTTACTTGGCCTTTTTCCTTTGCAGCTCTTAATATTCTTTCTTTACTCTGTATGTCTAGTGTTTTGATTATTATGTGGCGAGAGGACTTTTTTTTTTTTGATCAAGTCTATTTGGTGTTCTGTAAGCTTCTTGTATCTTCATAGGCATATCTTTCTTTAGGTAGGGAAAGTTTTCTTCTATGATTTTGCTAAATATATTTTCTGTGCCTTTGAGTTGACTTTCTTCTCCTTCTTCTAAACCTATTATTCTAAGATTTGACCTTTTTATGTTGTCCCATATTTCCTGGATATTTTAGGTTAAGGTTTTGTTAGATTTAATGTTTTTGTTAACAGATGAGTCTATTTCCTCTATTTTATCTTCCGCACTTGAGATTCTCTCTTCCATATCTTGTATTCTGTTGTTTGTACTTGCATTTGTGGTTCCTGATCTTTTCCTCATGATTTCTGTTTCTATAATTCCTTCAGCTTGTGTTTTCTTTATTTTTTCTATCTCAATTTTCAAGTCCTGAATAGTTTCTGTTATATGTTTGAGTTCTTTTTCTTGGTTTTCTTTAAGTGATTTGCTGATATCTTCCAATTTTTTGTTTGTTTTTTCTTCCATTTCTTTAAGGTAATTTTTCAATTCATCTTTAAGAATTTCAGATATCCTCTTGTGACTATATTTTAGATCATTTCTTCATCCGTATTTGGTTGTTCAGGTCTTACTTTTGTAGGGTCTATGGGTTTCACTGGTATTGTGTTGCTGTTTGTGGTGTAGCTTGTGATCTTATCTTTTCTACACATCTTTTCCTCTAATAGGTGTGGTTGAAGCTGTCTGAGATTCTGTTGAATAATCTCCTAGGTGCCAGTAGATCAAAAGCTAAGATGGATTTCCTAGTGGTACAGTCAGTGTCACAGTTCTAGTTACTCCCTTGGTTATTCCTGTTCCTGGAGGTAGCTCAGTGCTCCTGTATTTTGGTCTGCTCTCTTGGAGTTTGCTGTCTCAAGCCTACTTTGGTCTAGGCTGCTGGCTTTGATCTGTTTCTGTAAATCTTGGTCTGGATCTCCTCTTGCAGAAGTCCCTGGCTTGGGGCTGGAGAGATGGCTCAGCGGTTAAGAGCATTGCCTGCTCTTCCAAAGGTCCTGAGTTCAATTCCCAGCAACCACATGGTGGCTCACAACCATCTGACATGAGGTCTGGTGCCCTCTGCTGGCCTTCACACAGACAGAATACTGTATACATAATAAATAAATAAATATTAAAAAAAAAAAAAAGAAGTCCCTGGCTTGGAGTTAGACCTGTTCTAGTGGAGATCGCTGGCTCTGGATCTGGTCGCTGGGTCAATCCTGATCCGCTCACATCCCGGGACCGGGTTGGCTCCTGTCTTCTGCTCCTGGTGGAGCCCATTCTCTCCTGTGTCCTAGGTAACTGGTTCAGACCCACTCTGGTTCTGGTGGAGGTCGCAGACTCTGAGTCAGGTCGTTGGCTCAGTCGGTGTCCCAGGACTGGGTTGGCTCCCAGGGCTGGATTTGCTCCTGGCTTCTGCTCCTGGTGGAGCTTGTTTCCTCGGCTCTCTCTGTCCCTTGTCTTTGTATAGTTGCTGCTCAATAAATATTAGCTTAAGTGAACTGGGACACACTATCCCAATACTCAGGAGGCAGACAGGCAGGTCTCTGTGAGTTATAAGCCATTCTGTCCTACATAGCCAGCCCATGCCAACCAGAGCTGCACAGTGAGACCCTGTCTCCAAACAAACAAAAGCTGATTGAAATCTAGGAGGGAGCTGCTAGCCAGTCTCAGATCTCTGAAACTGCAGAGCCTAAAGCCGGGGCTTATAACCCTCCATATGCAGCAACGTAGACCAGTCCAGAACAGAGTAGTGGTGATTCAAATGGGGAAGCAAAGCTTTTAAGTAAGACATGAGAACAATAAGAAGATGGGACCCAGCTTGATTGACACAGCTTAGCGAAACTGCTCTCGCCTCTCTGAACACAGCTATTCCCGCCCCCCTTATTTTCCTCCCTCCCTTCCTTTCTTTCTCTCTGTAACAGCCCTGACTGTCCTGGAGCTAGCTCTGTAGACCAGGCTGGCCTCGAACTCACCTGCCTCTGTCTCCCAAGTGCTGGGATTCAAGGCATGCCCAACCACCCGGCTCCCTCTCTACTTTTATGTTCAGCCCTTTCTTTTCTTTTCTTTTTTTTTGAACCTCGAACTACCCATGTATCCAAGGATAGATCCTTTGCCTCTGTCTCCCAAGTGCTAGGATTAGAGGTGTGTGCTGCACACTCAGCTTCCAACAGCAACTTTCCTCTTTTCTTAATTTTTGTTTTCTTTTCTAATCCTAGTCCACCCTGTGTCTAACAATGCTTTGATGAGGTGGGGGGGGGTGCTTAATCCTTCAACAAATATTTGTTGAGCACTAACTAAGTGACAAGGCCCTATTCAAAGTACTGTACAGTCAGCAATGAAGGAAGCACGAAAGTTCCTGTCAAGTTCAGAACATAGCCCTGAAGAATAATTTAACAGAAATGGAATTGCGGGAACAAAGGGCAAGTGTAATTTGCAATGTTTATTGATTTTGCCAACTTGACATAAAAAGGATTTAGAGTCCCTTCTTACCTGGATACTTGTTTCCCCAGGAGTGTCCTCTTTGAAAAAAATATGTTGATGGGTGCTTTGCTTGCGTGTACATCTGCATCACATGTGTGCCTGGTGCTTGCAGAGACCATACGACAGCATCAGATCTCCTAGAACTAGAGTTCACAGAAGGTGCGAGCTGCCATGTGGGGTGATGGGAATCAAACCTGAGTCCTGGAAGAGCATCAAGAGTTCTTAACTGCTGAGCCGTCTCTCCAGCTCTAATGTTCTTGTTTTTTGTCTTCCCTCAAACTACTGATCATCCTTTCCCAGGCTTCTGAATACTGAGCGTATTGGCTTACCTTATCACAGTGGGTCTCGACCCTTTGGGGGTCGAATGACACTTTTACAGAGGTCGCATATTAGATATCCTGCATATCAAATATTTACATTACGATTCATAGCAGTTGTGAAATTACAGTTATGAAGTAGCAACAAAAATGATTTTATCTTGGGGGGTCACCACAACATGAGGAACTATATTAATGGTCACAGCATTAAGAAGGTTGAGAACCACGGCCTTACCACATCCAGGTAGAAGGTTATTTTATTTTTTTCTAACTAAAGGGATAATTGTGTCACAGCTGAGTCCTTTTTTTTTTTTTTTAAACAAAACAAAACATGGTCTCACTATGTAACTCTGGCTAGTCTGGAACTCACTATGTAGACCAGGTTGTCTCAAACTCATAGAGATCTACCTGCCTATAAAAAAGCTATTACTGTGTATCTGTAGGGTGCACAGGTACTACACGTATGTGTGCAGAGATCAGAGGACAATTTTGTGGAGTTATTTTTCTTTATTGCTTTTATATGGGTTTAGAGATGGTACTCACATCATCCTTGCATAGCAAGTCTTTAGCCTGCTGAGCCATCACACTGGGATCTCCCACAGGAGATCATATTAACTATGTCTTCTGGATTAGCCTGTGGAAACTCAGAATTGACTGGCTTCAGTGGTTCACATCTGTTATTTCAGCATTTGGAAAGTTGAGGCAGGAGGATAGGTGTTCAAGGTCATCCTCTATTAGACCACAAGTTTAAGGACAGCCTGGGCTATAGGTTACCCTGTTTCAAAAAAAAAAAAAATAAAGGACAATAAAAATTCTGAATTGCTGTCCTTCAGAGCCTGAATTTGAGCCACTTCAGAGAAGATATTTTCTCTACTTAGGGAGAGGTAATCTTTCACAGAGGTTTGGGTAGATTCTTGGAAGACACTCTAGGTCTTCTCCATGAACTTCAGGAGCAAGAGGACACTAAGGCAGATAAACTGCTGTCTTTAAAGGAAGGGACCAGAAGATGACATCATCAAGGAGTACATGCTGGTCAAGCATGGGCATAGCAAGTTCAGTCACCCAGTTGCTGGCTGAAAAGGGACTGGGGTGGGGGGACTTGGGAAAGTGTTTGCCTATGACAGTGTTGCAACATTGTTGCAGGGAGCATTTGCTCCAGGGCTCCCCCCCTCCGCCCGCTAGGGGGCACAGACATGCTGATTCCCAGCACCCTGGGCTGAAGCATCACCTGAGCTGATTAGAGGGCTGTTCTGGCCTCTTTCCTAGAGCTGGACAGTTGTTAGTTCAGGGAAATCTGGGGAGACCTACTGTGACTAAGGTACAAGTAGGGATGTTTCCATTCTAGGGAAGCAGTGAATCGAAGTCTTGATATCTACGGCTTTCCGATTTCACATATTCTGCCCCATAAGTTCGTGGGCACCTGTTAAACTGGGCGGTCCAGTTTTGGGTTGAGGAAATATGTTCTGTCTCACAAATAACAGAAAAGAGATGGTTGTTCATTACTTCCAGTGTCTTAGTTAGAAGTTGGGAAAAGAAGCAAGAGGTTGGGCAGTTCTAGGTTAGACTCTCAGATAAATGATCAGCTCCGCACAGACCCGCGCTCAGATGAGAGAACTGGACGCGTTGGGACGGCGCCTCCCTGGTTCACCCCTTCCTCCAATCTATCCTACGTCGGGCTATCTGATTGTTAGCGTGGTCGTGTAGTCTCACCCTATGTATACTCCACAGGGTGAGTTCCAGGAGCGGAGAGGTGCCACGTGTGAAAGGAAAGCAGGCTTCGATTTCAAAAGCAGGGTTGGTGTGGCGGCTTACAAGTGCCTAGGGTAAGAACGTCAGTCTCTCCCATGGGAGGGAGGAAAAGGACGCCAGGTCCTCCAAGAAGTGCTACAGCCATTTGAGCCAACAACCCCCTCCTTCAGCTACTTCACCCGGTGGCTGGCCGGCCCAGCCCCTGAAGCGATCAGGCCACAGCCCCCTGCCTCGTAGTTTCTCCTCCTAGAGCCGCCCGGCCCATCTCCCCATCCGAGGCCCCGCCCACGGCCCCGCCTCTGCCCCGCTGTTTTCCAGGACTACAAGTCCCATCAGCCCCAGGCCAGGCCTAAGGGTGGGGCCACCGCAGCAGCGAATGGGGAGGAGCTTAGAGCTCAGGCTAGGGAACGCGTGTGCCCAATCGCCGGGCCGCTCGGCCTGTGAGCTGATGGGGGGCGGGGAGGAGCCCGCTTGGGCCGGGACAAAAGCCGGATCCCGGGCTGCTGCGGGCGGCTGGAGCGATCCTGGGAGTTGGGGTAACCTGGGACTTGCGGGCCGAGAGCCGCACTCGGGCTTTCTCGAAGAGGTGAGTGCGGCAGCCGTGTGCGCGAGCGCGACCCCCAGTCCCCGCGAAGCTTCCTGCTTCCTTCCCCCAACCCGGAACCACCTCCCGGCTCCCTGGCTGGGCTCTCCCGCGCGTTCCTGCACCTGCTTGGAACTTTTGTGCAGATCTCAGCTTTATGGTAAAAAGCTGAGCCGCGTGTCTACACCCTCCCAACCCTTTGCACGTTGCTTGCCGCCGACCTTGCCTCTCTTCCCACCTCCGGATTCTTTTGCTCGTCCTGCCTCTCTTCAGCTCCACCCAGGGCCATCTCTCGAGTCTTCCCCGGTCTTTTGGGGGACACTTTTTTGAGCTCCATTCGTGTTCCCCACCGAATACCGGGGCGGGAAGTAGAGAAGGCGGTGACTGCTCGCTGCAGGCCCGTCCTTTTAGTTCTGTGGTGAATCCATAAAGCTCTGTGTGGAGGGAGCGGGCCCCGGCCACGCGGGCTGTGCCACCCCAGGATGCCTGAGGCCTTGCCTTCGCAGCGACGGCCCCTAAAGGGCTCTCCCTGCTAAGGAACTGCCCACGGGTTCAACCCCCAAACAACAGATGGTCGGAGTGCCCAGGAGTCAGGCGAGGCAATCTCCTGAGGTGTGTGTATGTGTGCGTGCGCCCGCGCGCGTGTGCAGAAAATGCTACCCTTCCTCCTGTCAGGCCTGGCAGAGGTCCGGTGCCCAGAGCCTGCTGCTTTCTCCAGTCTTGAAGTTCTGCCATGCGGGGGGCCTCCTGGCAAGATTTTGAAAAGAACTGTAAGGATGGCAGACAGCATTAGGGCACTTTTAGTTTGCCAGCCCGCCCTGTCTGTCTTCTCCCTTTAACTGAGCTTCGTATCTCACACTGTTCAGGGTCTCGGGTTTCTTTAATGTTGAGAGATAACTGCCCCAGAAGGATCCACCTCTTAGAAAGCTTCCGAAACACTCCGAGGGAGCGGTAAAGGGAGGCCGTGAACACAGAATAGCTGCTGTTTTTAATCCCCATTCAGCCACTGTGCCCGGTGCAGCTGGGAATACTCCAGAGAACTCTGCCCCGGTCCTCTGCTATATGGATTGCTTGTCTTCGTCCCACCCTCACTTCCCCTAGCCCTTAAAGGGAGAGTGTTTTGTCGACCCTAAGAAATATCCTCAGCAGTTCCTGTCTACCACAGCGTCCCAGAGGAGCCTTCTTGGAGAACAGGCTTCATTCATTCATCCTTCCCTGCAGGTTGCTTCTCCTGGCGCCTCTGTGAGTGTATTCAGTCCTGGGCCACTCTCTGGAGAAAATACCCCATTCAACTCAAAAGGTCCCTTCCTTGGGGAGAGAGAGACAGAGACAGAGAGACAGGCGGGGATGGGGGGATGGGGGTGGGATGAGAGAGAATGTGCGTGAGTGTTTATGTATGTCCGTGTTCTTGATGTGGTTTCTACTGAAGATTTTGGTGATTATTGTTACCAGGTAACAGTCTCTGGGGTTTCGGCTCTGCTGTGAAACCATCGATCACAAAATTGACAACGTCATCAGCTGCTGGAAAAAGGCATTTTAAGACTTTGGGGTGCGTGTGTTGAGGGGGAGGGGGATTTCCAGTCAGAGATTGGAATATACTTTGCCGCACGTTTGAGTTCGTGCGTACTTCCCAAAGGGTTTTCAGATTCTGAAAAGCATAGGAAACCTCAAAGATCCCTTGCTCCAAAGGGCAGGGAATCAACAATTGAGGCCTCCGTGGATGTGTGAGCTGCACTGGTGAGAAGCCAGGCCCTTCCTCCAGTTCTTCTATGCGCCCTTTGTCTCAGGCTCCCCTAAGGCGCAGCTCTAGTGGCATATATCTATCTGTCTGTCTTATTTTGGTTAACTGGCCACTCTTTCCTTTTTCATCTCCCTGTTATTTTGTCTTCTGACCCCACCCACCCCTGGCCTTATGGAGATGAACTCTCAGATCTGAGACTCCAGAAAATTATGATTTCCTTCAGTTGCCTAAGGTTGCTCTTTTTCTCCCTCTTCTTTGCCTTGGTTGGGTCTTGGGCTTCTTTTGGGAGGGCCCTAAATTCTGGGGACCCTTGTCAGTCTTCCGTGAGTGTCAGACTTATGGGTAGGCTTGGTGAAGGGGCTTCCTTCCTCCTGGACTGTGTGATCTGTTTGCTGAAAGTGGTCAGTGCCACCCCCTCCTCTTTCTGCTTAATGTGCCCTGGGCTGCACTCTGTTTGGGAGGGGGTAGGGATGTGCCCATTCGATTTCAGGACCAGTTTTTCTGGTCTGAGTCAAGAAGGTTGGGAAATGGTACCGGAGTGGGTGGGGGTGGAGGACTCTGGGGGCAGTGGGGCTAGTTGGGGCGTCTCCTTCAGAAACAAACTGAGGAGTTACAAGTCACCCCAAGAGAAGCACGACACTGGGAAGGTCTCTGAGCCCCTTTCCACTTTCCACTTTGGGCCAGATCCCAAGCTGAATATGCCCCTTGTGGTGAGTTAGAGACAGAGGGAGGCAGCCTGTCCACGATTAGCCTCTCCTGCATGGCCTATTGGGAGGGGAGTTCAATGTGGTCCTGTGACACCGTCGCTTGGCTAGGAAAGGAGACTAACCTTCCTGGATGTGTCAGCTAGCCAGCTCCTTAACTTACCCTCCTTGTGTGTATCTGACTTTCCTCTCCCCAGCAAATTCAGCAGCTTCCATTCTGGCCCTTTGGGAGAGACAGGCATCCTATCTTCATCTAGTCAGGTACTGGGCATGGATGACTGGGTTTCCTTTCTCCATCTTGTCTCAACTGTTCTCGCAGAGTTGCTCTGGGGGAGAGTGGGTGTGTCTGGGAAGGTAGTAGACAGGAAGGATGAGCGAATTTTCATCATAGACCCTCTCGCATCGAGGGGGGGCCAGTCTTGGGACAAACGCCTTTCGGTTAGGCCTGCAGTGACTGTTGGGGCTCCAGTTCTGCTGGTGAGTCGTGCTTCTTGGGCAAGTTCACCACCTCCCTCTGAACTTTGATTCCTCATCTGAGAAATAGAATTCTGAGTCTGAGTGGACGTGATGAATGTGCTCACATGAGATGAGTTATTTCTCACAGTGCTGGAGACCAAACCCAGGGTCTTACGCATGTGAGGCAAGTGCTCTGCCACTGAGCCATGCTCCCAGCCCTTAAGATGAGTTTCTCTGCACATGTCACCAACGATAGCGTCTGCCTTCTCCCAAGTTCTGGCTCAGTTAAGGAATGACTAGTACAGGGTGGTCCCCAGAGAGGCCTCTGTTTTGCTTAGTGAGTTTTGCACAAAGTTAACTGCTAAGATGATTCAGTGGGGTGGGTGGGATGATCTGTAGGTCAAAGTTCCCTGCCCTGTGACTGGTATGTATGTCCTTTGAGGTGGGAGTCCAGTGTTCTAGGATAAACGAGCTTTGAGGTGACGTTCTTCTTCCTCCCACCCTACCAGGGCCTGTAGTCTTTTGGGGGAATATATGTGAGTGAGTCAGGCTGGGAGGGGAATGAAACCTGGGGAGAAAATGAGGCCAGCCTGTGCAATTCCAGCAATGTTCTTCACAGGTCAGACAACATAAAAAGTAGTTCTGTGTTTGTGTGTGGTGTGTATGTGTCCACTTCAGAGAACAGCCTTCATGTTTGGATCAAACTCTTTGGTGTTCTTGGCTTTCCCTTTGGTCTGCCTTTTGCTCAGGGCTGAATGTGGTTGTGGCCAGCTAGTGTGCCCAGAGGGAGTGGAGACAAGGTTAAGGTCAAGCTACGCGTTTCAGAGGAATTGCACATTTTTTTCTGTTCTTCTCTCTCCCTTCCTGCCTCCCTTCTCTCTCCCTTATTCTTTTTGAGACAAGATTTCCGATGTCCCGTGCTGGCCTTGAACTTCTGATCCTTCTCCCACTACCTCCGGGTGATGGGATTTTGGGAATACACTACCCTGTCTGGCGCCACCTTCTTAATTTTCTATCATTCTTCAACTCTGTGTCTCTGCTGATGAAGCTGCTGTGAGGACATCTTCCATCCCCTCCTAAGGCAGCTCTTTTTTCGTTCTTCTGAGAAAAGCCAAGATCTAGTTTTGTTGTTTGGGGGCTGGTAGGAATAGATCCAACCTGCTGGGGAAGATAGTGCACCGATTGGGGAAGACTTCCTGCCCCGACTGACCAATTCCGCTTACCCTCACAGGTCAACCAGGTCCCTCTGCAGCCATGTCAGCCAAGGCAATTTCAGAGCAGACCGGCAAAGAACTCCTTTACAAATACATCTGTACCACCTCAGCCATCCAGAACCGGTTCAAGTATGCCCGGGTTACTCCTGACACAGACTGGGCACGTCTGCTGCAGGACCACCCCTGGCTGCTCAGTCAGGTGAGCTTTGCCTGCATCCCAGGCCCTTCTTTCCAACTCAGGCTCTGAGGAGGAGAAAGCTTTTGATTTGTTGTCCCAAGGAGTTACGTGATTGCAGATTGGCCTGTGTGTCTGCAGCTGGCTGAGCAGGGTCTTGAGTTTGCTCTGAGCCCTTCATATGGACTTGGAACCAGACAAACTGGTATCAAAATCATGCTTCTCTATTTATGAACCATGTGGCCTTGGGCAAACCATTTTATTTCTCTAGAGTTAGATTCTCTAATGTCAAATAGGATTAACACCATGAGCTATAAGGATTAGCAAGACTATCCAGAAGCATTTCATGTGTTATCTAGCAGTTGTTAGATGCTTAGTTTAAAAAAAAAAAATAGATGCATACCTTCCTTCCCCAAAGTGGAGCATCTCAGGACAACTAAGTGGGACCTTAGCCGGGCAGTGGTGGCACAGGCCTTTAATCTCAGCACTCAGGAGGCCGAGGCAGGCAGATATCTGTGAGTTCAAGACCAGCCTGGTCTACAGAGCGAGCCTGGGACCCCCAGAAAACTGTCTTGAGAAACAAAAACAAACAAACAAAAAGTAGGGCCTTGAGTCTAGAGAGATGGCTCAGCAGTTAAGATCAAGGAGAATTCCAGTTGTAGAGGACTTGGCTTTGGTTCCCAGCATCCACATAGCAGCTCACAACTATCTGTAACTCCAGTTCCAGGTGATCTGATATCCTCTCCTATATACATGCAGGCAAAGCACTCATCCACATAAAAATAAATAAAGAAGTGGGACCTCATACTTCGTGGAAATAGCTGATGACCGACCACGAAGGGGATCAGCCTGGGCTAGAAGCTCTGAAGATCCTTCCATAGCATAGTTGGCCAGCTTTGGGGAGCACTTAGACTTCTGGCAGACCCAGACAAGGCCTTATGCTGTTGTTTTGTTTTTCCCTTGCTGAGACAGTTGGGAAGGTAGTGAATTTCTTGGTCCTGGAGCAAAGGACTGATTGCCTCACCTGTTGTGGTTATGTTTAGACATAGGGGTGGGGTTGGTGAAATTATTTCCAGAGGTCCTTTGTCATCCTAAGGATCTGTCCTAAGTCTTTTCGAGCAAGAGGACTGGTCCATGTTCTAAATGTGATTGAACGAAGCAGCTAATACCCCCCATGGAGAAAGTAAGAGCTCACTCATTCATAGGTGTTCCCTGAGCATCTGCTCTGTGCTGGGCTCATCCTGGCTGTCTTCTGGTGGTAGGTAAGGAAAGGCTCCAGCACAGGAAAGTGGTCCTGATGGATAAACGTGAGAGCAGGTGATGAAAAGCCATACAACTTCTCTTCCTATACTACTTCCTTCTTTACTCTAAGTTCCAACCCTTTTTATTTCAGAGCTTGGTAGTCAAGCCAGACCAGCTGATCAAACGTCGAGGAAAGCTTGGTCTAGTCGGGGTCAACCTCACTCTGGATGGAGTCAAATCCTGGCTAAAATCTCGACTGGGACACGAGGCCACCGTGAGTCTTGCTGTAGGGAGTCAGGGTGGTAACAAACAACATGGTAACCTGCAGCTCAACCAACCTATGACTCACAGCCCAACCTGTCCCATAGCAATGGAGAAGGATGAAGTGTGGGACTGGCCTGGCTGCAGCCCCATCTTGGTGGTCATTCCCAGCTCCCTCATCAGGAAACTAACCTAGTGACCGTGCTTCAGATAAGATGTACCACATTTGTGACCCCAGAACAATTAGAGAGCCAGAAACTGTGACCACCAGCGTGGAGCTAGGACTCAGGCTTGCTCTCTGGTTTCCAAATTAAAGTTGTGGGTGTCTAGAATGACGTGCTTACAAAGAAGGTAAATTAAAACAAGACGGAAAGGGGAGATGCAGAATCATCAGGCAAGAGAGATATGTTGGGTGGAGAGCCATGGACGAAGACAGTTACTAATGCTGAAGAGGAAGTTTAGTTCCCCAGCTCAGTGATTACTATCAGCTATGAGGATGAGAGCAAGGAACTAAGCAATGCGTGGTGATAAAACTGAGTTTTTTTCTCCTCTTCGCTCTCCAGGGGAGGTGGAAAAAGAGGTGGGTGTGGGTGGGGTCTGAAGTTTGGCTTAGGCCCCGGGAGGATGTGTGTCTGTATCTGCTTGGCACAGAGTTCTGCAAAGACTGGTGCCCCTCTGGGGTAGGCACAGGGATGAGGTGTGGCTACCCTGGGGAGGTGGCATCGGAGATACCTTCCTCCATGTTGGGCTTCCTCAAAGCAACTCTCTCTGTTTCCTAGGCTCTGGTCCTTGTAGGTAAAGATGGATCTTTGAAGCTGTTCATGGGTCCAGGGGTGGAGGGATCTGACCTTTGAGTTCCCAGGCCCCTGTGGAGAGTGTGGTGGGGCTGGGTACTGAACAGTGTCCCCAGGGAGCACATCACGCTCCCTTCCTAGCAGGCTGACAGGAGGGAGATGTCACAGACATCTGAGCTGGCAGCAGTGTCGGACCTGGCTGGAGCAGCTCATTACTTCTGATGGATCACTGTCTGGTCCCTGACTCAGCAATGACGCACAGGCGGGCAGGCAGGGGGTTCAGGGGATGAGGGCTGTCTCACTTCTGCTGCCGCCAGGGACCCACTCAAGCTGATTAGCTCTGCAGGCCTGTTGTCTTCAGCCAGAAACACAGGAGGGAGAGTTTTCCCTAATCAGCCTCTGGCTCTCCTCTCCTTTGCCCGTCAGGCCTGAACTCATGTCCTTGGGCTAGGTCACAGTGTCTACCTCAGGGCGAAGTAGTGTGCCCTTACCACTTTACCCAAGTTCCCATCTTCCTGCTTGACTGCCCGGGCTAGTGAGATTGATCAGTAGGTAAGGCACTTGCCATCAGGCCTGACGACCTGTGTTTGATTCTTGGTGGGAGGAGGGAGATGTGAACTATCGTCTGATCTCCACATGCTTGACATGACATGCATATACTCCTTCCCCCTTCCCAAGCATAAGTAAAAGCAGAAGTGTGAAGAGGGACTCTCCTGAGAACGTATTATGTTTACCTGTGACCTCATTGTCCTGACTTCTGGAGAAATCTGTTTGCTACATGAGATGGTAGTGCTTTGTGAAGAGTACGCCATGCATCTAAGCTGTCTCCCTCAATTTCTCCATAGGTCGGCAAAGCCAAAGGCTTCCTCAAGAACTTTCTGATTGAACCTTTCGTGCCCCACAGTCAGGTATGTGAGGCAGTGCCAAGCCAGATTGTCTTCCTTCTTCAGCTTTGTGGTTGTCCCCCTAAAATGATGAAAGGAGAGACTGGGGTGCCTCAGGGAATAGCCAAGGGGACCAGGGTCTCCAAAACTGCGGCAAAGGCCTGGAGGAAATTATGAATAAGCAATCCATGGTGAAGGAAAAGCTTAGTTTGCAGCAAAACAGAGTGAGAGCTGGTAACAGGGGCTTCGTGGTGTTGGGATGAGAAGGACTTGAAGGCAGGACCCCTTCAAAATGGGACACTCTGGCTCAGCTAAGGAGGTTGGGTCCTTGTCTTTCCTTGTCTACTAGCAGTCCCCTTGTCCCCTTGTGGGACACTTTATATCAGGGTTTAGAAATGAGACCACGGGGGTTGGGTTCCACTCCTGGGCTGAGACCTTCTGACCCCCCTGCCAGTTGGGCACCCTCCCCACCTTCATGCTGTCTTTACTTGCAAGGCGGAGGAGTTCTATGTGTGCATCTATGCTACTCGGGAAGGAGACTACGTCTTGTTCCACCACGAAGGGGGTATGGATGTGGGCGATGTGGATGCCAAAGCCCAGAAGCTGCTCGTGGGTGTGGATGAGAAGCTGAACACTGAGGACATTAAGAGACACCTGTTGGTCCATGCCCCTGAAGACAAGAAAGAGTTGAGTTCTGAGAGGGATGATGTGGGCACAACTAGGGACGGGAAGAACAATGTACTGGGCTCTGCGTACAGGAGAGAGAAAGTAGAGTGGGCCTCCCTGCTTGGGAATGCATGGTGGGTACAGCTTTGTCCTGAGGAAGGGAGCCACATTTTCAGGAGGGTGTTGGCTTGGAATCAGTCTGCAGTATGCCAGCCTCATCCCTCACCTCCTGGCCCCTGTCTGTCTGCCATTCCTCCAGCTCTGAGCTTGACAGGTTCTTTCCGCCTTAGTGTTTGAAGAGTGACATCCAAGGGAGCAGGGCTGGCAGAGGACAATGGAGGCTAAAGGGTCAGGAGTGGAGAAGTGGGCTGGGCTGTCAGAGGCAGTGAGATTGCTACAGGGAAGGGGTGGGAATGGAGTCCTGACTGATGGGTTAACTGGTCCTCTTCCCCTTTCCCTTCCAGAGTCCTGGCCAGCTTCATCTCTGGCCTGTTCAATTTCTACGAGGATCTGTACTTTACCTATCTTGAGATCAACCCCCTTGGTAATGAGCTTTGTTTGCTGGGGCAGAATGGGGAGGGGTCCCCATGCCTACAGTAACCCTGGCTTTGGTGTTCAGAGAGCCTGGGCCCTCCTGCCAGAAGGCAATACAGAACTTCTCTGGGTACCCAGGGCGTCCCTATAAGGAGTGGTCTCCAGTGCCAGCTCCTGTTTTCTTTGGCCTTAATTTGTCCCACTCTGGGGAAGTCCTGGCTTTGTCTGTTGGGTTGTTCCTGTCTGCAGGTTAGGCTTCCCAGGCTCTGATCTGATCTTCCCTGTACCCTTGGAGACCTCACTAGCCCTCCCTTGGTTGGTCAATCATTTACTACCCCTAGCACTAAGAAGAGCTGGCTACAGGCTCTCAAGCTGTGAAGGAGGCAGATGGCCTGGCAGATTCTGGCTAGGCCTCTTGGGGCAGAGTCCAAGAAGAGGGGAATTACTAAATTCCAGTTGAGGATGCAGCCCCTCTAGTGGGCCAGATGGCTGTGTGCTAACTTAATTAGCTAAATGGCCTGAGAAGAAATATGGATGCTTAGTGAGGTGTTGCAGATGAATACGCTGGCCTGGGGCTCAGAGCACTCTGGGGTACTTTGCACCAAACACTGAGACTTCCCTAGGACTAGAACTAGGGCTTCTAACTGCAATGGTGCATATGTGTATGTGTGGGTGTGTGGTAGCAGTGGTGCATGCATGCACGTGTGATTGTGGTAGTAGTGGTGCATGTGTGGGTGTCCAGTAGCAGTTGTGCATGTGTGTAGGTGTGTGGTAGCAATGGTACATGCATGTATGTGTGGGTGTGTGGTAGCAGTAGTGCATGCGTGTATGTGTGTGGGTGTGCGGTAGCAGTGGTGGTACTGGAATTTGAACCTAAGACCTAGACCAACAAGGTTTTTGTTGTTGTTTTGGGTGGTGTATGTGTGTGTTTAAGATGTATTTATTATGTATACAGTGTTTTGCCTGTATGTATGTCTGCACATCAGAAGAGAGCACTAGATCTCGTTATAGATGGTTGTGAGCCGCCATGTGGTTGCTGGGAATTGAACTCAGGACCCTGGAAGAGCAGCCGGTTGGTGCTCTTAACCTCTGAGCCATCTCTCCAGTCCCAGTTTTGTTTTTTTTATTTCGAGATAGGGTCTAGTCTACTCCACACTAGCCTCAAGCTCACTATATAGCTAAGGATGACATTGACCTTCTGGTCCTCTCGTTTGTCCTCTGCTCCCATACCTTCTTCAACAGTTTTTATTATTTATTTAAATTAATTTTAAAGATTTAATAATCTTTATTTGTGTATATGTATGTGTGTTGTGTATGCCATGTGTGCCTGTGGTGACCAGAAAGACTGTGCCTGATGGCTGGAGTTACAAGCAGTTGTGAGCTGCCCCACATGTATGGGTTCTGGGTCTGGCTCTAGAAGAACAACAAGCTCTCGTAACCGCCAAGCCACTGATCCTTCTCACTAGCCCTTTCTTTATGTTTTAATATATTATTTGGTGGAAGGGATTGAACCTAGGGCCTCTCCCATCCACTACCAACTCTAGAAAACAGATTTTGTTTTGTTTTATGGGAAGTCTATGGGTAGGCCAATGCTTGAATATTTAAAGCAAGGAGTATGGCATTTTAATGAAGATGTCCAAACTTGTCATGGCAGCTAACCGGTCTCCTTTGACCTTTTACCTGAAGGTCAGTGGGTGGGGAGTGTTCTGAGAGTCTCTGCGAGGACTGTTCTGATTTACGGTTATTAGGCGTGTGTAGAGTGTGCTGGCTACACCTGGAGGAGTCTGGAGGGATGGTTCAGAGGTTGATGGTGGCCTCACCGTAAAGTTGGTGTCTGACTGCTTTGACTTTTCTCCTAGTGGTGACCAAAGATGGTGTCTACATCCTTGACTTGGCAGCTAAGGTGGATGCCACAGCTGATTACATCTGCAAAGTGAAGTGGGGTGATATAGAGTTTCCTCCCCCATTTGGCCGTGAGGCATATCCAGAGGTGAGGCGGGTTTGGGGAGGAGATGGAGGGTGACGGGGCCTAGGAGACAGCGTGACTAATCCTAGACATTCATTTGGTCCACATCTTGGCTCTGTATTTGGCAGGAAAAGAAAAATGGAGAACCATTTAATTTTCTTAAAATCCCAGTGAGGTTGGGGGTTCGGAATGGGAATCAGCCAAGCCTCTGACTCCTGGCCAGAAATCCTTTTAGGCATCACTCTCAATCAGCCTCTCCGTGCTCTTCACTTGATTTGTTGCTTCTTGATAATTCCAAGTGGCTCTCCCCAACCCTGATGGGAAGGTTCTTCTCTTGGCCACTGGCCGAGAATTTTAATTGCTGCTCCCACCACATCCTTTGAGACGTCCTCGCGGCAGGATCAGGCCTTTTGTGAAGTCATCTAGCCGGACTGGAGGAAGGGAGAGGGCTGGGGGGTGGACAAGGATGTGGGATGAGCTAAGGGTAGGAGCTGCTGTGGAGAGTGTGATGGAAGCAGCAGGACCTAGTGGGGCCTGGACTTGGGCAGAGGACCAAGAACTTGAAGTCAGGGGATGGAGCTGAGAAACTTGTTTCCCGGATGTAGGCGACTTTGGTACTTTAAAGATGCTATCGTATTCTGTCCCAGGCCTGGGGCCTTACAGTTCCCTGTTCTCTGCCCCATTATAGTGATTGAATAACTCCTTATTGTGCCTTCAGAAAGAGAGCTGTGTATTGTATTGGGGTTTTGGATCTTGTGAAGGGGGTGCTCAAAAGGCTTTCTGTGCTTGTTTGTCCCCCAGGAAGCTTACATTGCAGACCTGGATGCCAAAAGTGGAGCAAGCTTGAAATTGACCTTGCTGAACCCCAAGGGGAGGATCTGGACCATGGTTGCTGGGGGTGGCGCCTCCGTCGTATACAGGTGACAGGAAGGAGGGGTGCAGATGCCTCCAGCCAGTCCACCTACCTCGTGCCTATATGTGGATTGCCTGGAGTCACTACTTTCTCACCTACCTGTGGTCTATGAACTTACTGAGCAGATGAGAGCAGTGGCATCCTTGAGGATTTCAAGTGACTCTGGGGCCACCTGCCCTATACGTAGTGTCTTCTGCAACCTTACTTAATTCAAAATGATTTCATGGTTTAAGTTTTTATAATTGGTGATGTGTGCCTCATAGAAAAGTAGCAAAAAAATAAAAGTAAAACAAGAACTACAGTAGAAAGTAAAAGTTGCTCACCCATTCCGCACTGGGTCACCCCCAGGAACACCTCACTCTGCTCTCCTGGGGCATTTTAATGCCTAGATAAACATTTGCACTTTTTCACGTTATAGAAATATCGGGACCTAGTTTTATTCCCTTCTGAACAACTGGCAGTTGTTTTTTTCTCAGAAATTACAGTAGATGTACGATCCTGCCACAGCTCTCCTGCTGCCCTGGCTACTGCCGTTTGCTTCCTGAGGACTCTAGCAAATGTCAGGCAGCTGCTCACTGTTCATTTTACCCACGCTGTGTGCCCAGAACCTTGGTGCCCTGAGGCTGGCAAAGTGCTCTGCCGGGGGAGTCTCATGGCACACTGACCTTCAAGTGAGGCTTGTGTGGGGTTTGAAGGCTATAGGTCAGTGAGGCAAGTTCTGCAAGCTGACTTGGGAATGATGGGCAGCTCTGTACAGGTTTGACTCCTCTGCCCGGAGCAAGCACTGAATTCTGTGTCTCTCTGACAGCGATACCATCTGTGATCTTGGAGGTGTCAATGAACTGGCGAATTATGGAGAGTATTCGGGTGCTCCCAGCGAACAACAGACCTATGACTATGCCAAGACTATCCTCTCACTTATGACTCGGGAGAAGCACCCAGATGGTGAGACCCCAGCAGGAGTTCATGGGGGTGTGCACACACTTTCTGGGGTGTCACGGTGTGTGGAACAGACTTGTGTTAGGAATCGCTGAAGCCACAGCACTGTCCTTTGCAATTTGGGACTAGGCATTTAATTTTGGGGTCTCTGTTTTTCGCACTACTGGTGGACACTGGCAACATCAGTCAGAGGTGCTCGTGTTGGGCAAAGGAGAGCATGTGAAACTCACCTTATGTATCAATAGCGAGCTGGAGGAGGAAAGGCTGTGCCGTGCTTTTGCTGTAATGAATATAGACTTGTAGCTTAGCGATGTCTTCCAGCTTACCAGGCTTTGTGACTCCCAGTGTCCCTATCCCACCTTCCCAGTTTTAGGGCTATATATTACCAGTTCCCCTTTAAGGGAGAGAGAAAGAAAAAGTGAGATTGCCACCAGAGGTATCAGGACACCAAGGTGGGCTTGTGGGTGGCAGCTGGAAGTAAGATAGAGACTGCAGGTTTGAGCCGTCACCTCTGGGTAATGCGGGCAGTGGAGAGCTGAGCCGGTGAAGCTGAGTGGCTGTTTTGGGAGAGCATCCTACTCACTCCCTGTACTTCTTCCAGTTACAGCATCTTTGCTCGCAGGAGCCAGAACATCCTCAGTTCAATTAATTCCTGAGCTAAGCTCAAGTGTTTTTATCCTTCTAACTTTGACTTCATTTTTACTCCCAATCCAGGCAAGATCCTCATCATTGGAGGCAGCATTGCAAACTTCACTAATGTGGCTGCCACCTTCAAGGTAACTAAGTGTGAGCAGTGGTAGCTGTGGTTTCTGGGGAAAATGGGCTTGGAGATAGCAAAGTCTGAGCCTGCGGCAAGTTCCTGTGCGTTGCCTTTGTCTGGGTAAGGGCTTGTGACCTAGGGGCTGTCTGTCTTTTTTGGTGTTGGAGATTGAACCCTGTCCCAGGGTCCTTGGGGAGGAAGTAGAAGACAGGATATGTGGATCTGAAGCTGTGTGTCTGCATTTAGCAGTTGCTGGAAAATAACTCTCCCATCTGCAGTGGGGTCTGGGAGTTGAAGGCTTACTTTCTAATCTCAGAATCAGTTCTCAGAGACTGGATGTGACTGTCCTCATTCTCAGCACTGATTCACTGGGTTCTCTGCAGTTGCGGGTCTCAGTCACCAGTCCTTGCTCCAGAACGTTGGGAAGAGATGACCTCATCCGGCCAGAGTCCTCTGAGTCTGTGTCCCTGTGCATGGCCATGAGTCCAGACCTTGGGAACATGCTTTTAAAAAAAAAAAAAAAACATGACTCCAGTCCACAAAGATGACAGAGCTAACATTTCTCGGATGTCACCCCTTCAGGCTAGCCTCTCAGAGGACTGTTCATTATTTCATGTCATGGTGCTCAATGCAACTTTTCAGAAACATGCCACATGTGGTCATTTCATCTATGTCTTGTGAGCATAATAGTTTCCACATTGAAGGTCTGAGCTCTCAGTAAGTGAAGTACCACAGCTCATCAGGTCTTCCTGCAGCAGGGTCTCCCGAATTGGGCCTGATTTGTTGAAGTGGGTTTGCATCCACAGTTTTAATTTGGGCGTGTCCTGCAGTGCAGATAGCATCCTTGTTGAGGGAATGGTTGGGCATCAAGCAGGAATTGTGTAACATCCTGTGACATGCTTTTGGTGATAGAAGCTAGATTTCAAGTCAGCATTCTGTTTGGAGAAGTGTAGCCTCTGATTTTCCAGACTGCTCCCTAAATCACTGAGGTGGCTTTTGACATTAAGGAAGACCACATCTTCATAACTGAGAAGCCTTGCATAGGACCCTGACATAGCCCCCCCACCCCAATTGCGGTTAGAAATAAGAATGATTGCAGCCAGAATGAGAGACCGGGAAGCACTGTTGGCAGCGGTTGAGTGTGCCAGAGTCTTGAGGGATATGGTTCTTGGCTGCTCTGGTCATTTCTCAACACAAGTGGCCGCATGTTGGGCCTGTAGTTTTGCAGTTCACTCAGCTTATTTCTGTGATCCTCTGTAGTCCTGACCACTAGGGCCTGCTGTGCTGTGTGAGAGTGGGCCTTTTCTGTACACCTGTGCATTTGTTTGTCGTGGTTATAAATTGATTGTGGCTGCTTTGTTTTAATCGTATGTCTCTGTGGTCCTTTGACTTTCTTTAGGGCATTGTGAGAGCAATCCGAGATTACCAGGGTCCCCTGAAGGAGCATGAGGTCACAATCTTTGTCCGAAGAGGTGGCCCCAACTATCAAGAGGGATTGAGAGTGATGGGAGAAGTTGGTAAGATGGGGAACTTTTTCTTACCTTTTTCAAGACAGGCTTTTTCTGTGAAGTCCAGCCTGTCCTGAAACTTGCTCTGTAATTTGAGACCAGGCTGACATCAAACTCACAGAGATCTGCCTGCCTCTGTCTCCTGAGTGCTCGGATTAAAGGTGTGTGCAACCACTACCCTCTGGTTTTGGTTTTTGGTTTTTAGTTTTTTTGAGACAGTTTCTCTGTAACAGCTTTGGAGCCTATCCTGGAACTCACTCTGTAGACCAGGCTGGCCTCTAACTCAAAAGATCCACCTGCCTCTGCCTCCCAAGTGCTGGAATTAAAGGCGTGCAGCACCACTGCTCAGCCCGGTTTTTTTTTAAAGATTATTTTAGGTGTATGAGTGTTTTGCCTGCATGTATATATGTGTACTGTGTGCAGTGCCTGGAGCCACAGATAACAAAAGAGGTCTTAGGAGTCTCTACAACTGCTGTTAAAGATGGTTGTGAGCCACTATGTGGATGCTAGGAATTGAAGCTGGGTCCTCTGCAAGAGCCACAAGTGCTCTTAACTGCTGAGTCATCCCTCCAGCATTAGCATCCTCTCCCTTCTGTGTGCAAGGTCTGTGGCACGTCTCCTTGACTGTCCTGGAAAAGGCTTTTTGGATTCTTCTGTGCTCTGCCACACCCTGGTGAACGTCTGCAAATTGAGAATGACTGGGCTCTGCATTTAACAAATACAGAATGTCTGCTCTGTGTCTAGTAGTGTGCCGAGTCCTAGGGCTTTAGCGTGACTGTAATGTCATGTCATGCTGAATGCCAGGGAGTAATTAAAGGGGACAGGTGACTAGAAAAGGGGTAACGTTTTAGTAAAGACCTGGAGCAGGGGAATGCATCTTAGAGATGATCTCTGCAGAGGAGAGGACATACTCCAAGGCTCTACAGTGGAGAGTGTGCATGTGTGTGTGTGTGAGTGTGTGAGAGTGTGCATGTGTGCATGGTGGGGGGACCCATAGATTGGGTAGACTGGATCAAGAGGGAGGAGGTGGGGCTGTACAGGTCCCATACAGCCGTGGCAGTGACCTGAGTTGGGAGTCTCTTCTGCATTTGAGCAGAGGAACAGCATGCTTTGCCTTAGGTGTGAGGGGGCGATTGGCTCCTGTGTGAAGAGAAGGTGGAAGGGTGGCTAACGTAGAAACAGGCCACCTAGGAGATTGTGGAAGCATTTTAGCCAAGCAGTTCTCTTGATGTGGCGTTCCAGAAAGTGGCAAATAGAAAACATTCTTGTCAGTGATCTTGATGTCTAATTGGAAAAGGCAAGACCTTCCCATCTTCCCATTTTCCAAAATTCAGTATCAGTGGCAAACTCCCCACCCTACCAGTCACCTAAAGTGGTACCAAGTGCTAGTGTCCGTCTGTTCATCTAAAGTGAAGAAGATGCCAGGTACGATGGCGCACACCCGTAATCCCAGCACTCAGGCAGGCAGGTGGGTCTCTGACTTGAGATCAGTCTGGTCTACAGAGAAAGTTCCAGGCCAGCAGAGCCACATAGTAAGGCTCTATCTCAAAGAACAAAACAGTGAAGGAGATGCAGGAGACAGGGTCGTGTGGAGGGTGTGCCACTAAGGCTAGGGAGGCTTAACAGCTGGCATTTGTGTTGAGCTCAGTGATGGGGGAGCAGCAGGTGAAGGTGCCAACTCTGTGTAGGAGAAGCAAGGCCAGTGCCCCAGGGGAGCCATCTAAGGGTATTTAGAAACAGACCAGGCCAGCGAGGCAGGCAGGCCCAGGTGAAGAATGGAGGCGTGTGGGAAGCTGGGATCCAGATGCTCAGAGGTGCATGCTGATACACTTCTGGCGCCTGCCTGCCAGTGCCGCTGCTGCTTCCTCTCCTTGTCAGTAGGTGATCTTTCGAAAGACTGGTTTAGTGGTGAAATTCTGAACAGCTGATTTGTCTGGGTAATCAGTCTTGTCCTCACAGTGCCAGGCATTGAGCAAGACTGTCAAGGGGCCTCTGCAGAGTCCCGTGGACTCCAGATCTTAAATCATGGGCTTTTTCCTTCTCTCACAGGGAAGACCACTGGAATCCCCATCCATGTCTTTGGCACAGAAACTCACATGACGGCTATTGTGGGCATGGCCCTGGGCCACAGACCCATCCCCAACCAGCCACCCACAGCAGCTCACACTGCCAACTTCCTCCTTAATGCCAGCGGGAGCACGTCGGTAGGTGCTAGCTTGCCCCCGTCCCCACTGTCTACGCGGGAGCCGCTGTTCCTCTTCTGGCGTTTAGGGGATAGGAGGATACTGGGATGTTGGTATATGGTTATGGTCAAGTCAAGACAAGGTAATGGAGAGACTAAAGGTTTTTAAATCAAATCTGAGTTCAAATCTTGACTGTCCTTGAAGAGAGGGGGATTTTAACAGGTGCCTTAGCCACTTCGATCCTCTTGGATCATCTGTAGCATGGAACAAAGTCCAGTCCCATTTTGGCATTGCTAGAATAGTACTTTCTGAGAGCAGTTTATGAAGAACACAGTCAAGCCAGGTTTAGTGCATGACTGTACTGGGGCAGGAGGATTGCTGTGGGTTCCACGCTAGCCTGGGCTATACATATAGTGAGACTTTCTGAAAACAGTGCTGAGTGTAATTATTGTTACTTCTTTGGGGCATTCAGGACCAGTGACGTTTGTCCTCAGCCACTACCTGTGATGCTTAACTCTGTTCTCTCCTTACATTAATTACTCCAGACTCCAGCACCCAGCCGGACAGCATCTTTTTCTGAGTCCAGAGCTGATGAAGTGGCACCTGCCAAGAAAGCCAAACCAGCTATGCCCCAAGGTAACTCCCGGATGTTTAGCACAGTGCACGAAAAGGACTGTGGTGTCCTGTGTGTCTCTCTGTTTGGGGCCTGCCTGGAAGAGGCAGCAGGGAAGCAGTTTGAGCTTTGCTGTGGGAGTGGGCCTCAGCATGAGATTGGAGTGCATCTCATGAGAATGGAGTGACCTGAGTCTTCCCTGTGGCTTCTGGAGCTGAGGATCCACACTGCCCAATCATCTCCGTCCCTGCCATCTTCTACCCTTCTTCCTGGGTTTGTGAACTGAACTGGGAGGTTATGGAGGAGACAGGAGGATTTTAGCAGAGATAGGAAGAGGACTGTTCTCCCCAACTCCTAAATGGGAGACAGCAAAGCTAGCTCCTCAATAGTCATGTGTCTTCCCCCCACCAGCTAGGGGCTCTTAATATACATCTCTCGATGCGCCTTTGTCTACTAGCTCTCGCACACATCACCTAGTCCATCTCCATCCCAGTGACGAGTGGCCTGCCAGCACTCACACTAGCAGTAGATGAATGGCGCTGGCTTCCCCTGCCTGATGGAGCCTTGCAGCCTCTTTGTCCTATAGTCAAGCTGATCTGAGAGATCTTAGAAATAATGACAGTAGCTCTGAGGCTCAAGATCAGAAGTCACTGCCTTGCAGTTTCCAAGGCGTCAGCCTTGTCCACAGTGGAGAATGATGGGTCCAGCACCATGCTGATTTAATCACTGTACTCTGCTGCATGGGGATAGGGGGATTGGCATTAAGAAGGTGTGACCCAGCCCAAATGGAAGTACCTCACTTAGAGGGCCTGAAGGAAGCTTCAGTGTTCAGTGCACCTGCCTAGCCTTCCTCCTTTTGCCCTCTCTTTGCACCCCAGTTCTTTGTCTTACTTGCTTCTGTTCTGCCCACTGGTGCTTTTGCCTCTTTTGTTGACTTTATTCCTGCTGTTCACTGGGAAATAGACAGTGACAGTGCCCGAAGGCTTGTCTGTGGAGCTCTCTGTTTCTGCGCTCTCCCACCAAAGCCTCCCACCAGCAGTTCACTCCGTTTCCTTGGTCATTTTCTTTAACAGATTCAGTCCCAAGTCCAAGATCCCTGCAAGGTAGGATGCCCCGACCCTGCCCCAAGTCTGCGTGTGGCTTTGTTAGTGGGCGCCGGTTTCTCTCTGCTTTGTTTCTCTTTCCTAGTGGGTTGCAGTGTTGTGTACTGTATTTTCTGTCTCCGCCTTGGCGTGACCTGCCCCCTAAGTCCTAGTCTTTGCTCTTTGTCCCTTCCCTGTCCGACTTAGTACTTCCTTGCCCCAGCACAACACTCTCCTCACTGTGTGGCTGTCTCTGGCTCCTTCTCTTGGAGGAGGGAGGTGGAGACATAGAAGGAGCAAGAGCCGGCCTAGGAGACTCTGGGGTGCCAGGAGGGAGGCTCCTGGGAAAGGGTAACATTCAGCTGAAAGGGGAGTGGCAGAGAGCAGTTGATGCCTCTGACTGCTGGCTGCTCTAAGGGAGCTGCAGCTCAACCCTGATTCTCACCTGCATCTCATCTTTGCTGTGCTTTGACAACCCCCAGCTCCTGATTCCAGACTCCTGGAGATGTAAAGAGACAGACCAGGAAGGTCAGGTGGTATCTGTCTCTGAAACAGGACATTTTAAGGACTTGAAGGGATCTGGGCTTTGGTGACAGAGGTCACAGTTTGCAGTGGACACTTTTAGTGCATACACTTAGGCGTGCACACACCTCTGCCCACTGACAAGCAAGTAGATCACTCAGTTACCAGCATCAGGACTTCTTTGTGACCTTTTTTTCAATACTTGAAATCAGACTCAAAGCCTCCTTGCATGCTGAGCTCTACCAAGCCCCTCCATGTAACTGACATTCACGGCTGTAAGTGCAAGAGAGTCTTCATTGATGACTTTGAACCCTAGGGTGGGTGGGAATATCTAAACAATGACAATGGTTGCAGCCCTCTACCTATCAGCTTTTTTTTTTAAAGATTTACTTTTAATTTTAACGTGTGTGTGTGTGTGTGTGTGTGTTGGGGTGTGAAGTTGTCCATCTGAGTGCAGGTTCCCTCAGAGACCGAAGAGGGTGTTGGGTCCCTTGGAACTGGAGTTTCAGGCAGTTGTAACTGTTGGAAGCCACCTGACATGGGTGCTGGGAACCGAGGTCAGGTCCCCTGCGAGAGCAGTACCAGCTCTTAACTATTGTGCCATCTTTCCAGCCCCTCTATTAGCCCGTAATTCTTTCATATCACCCTCTGGTGAGATCCACTTGCCTAGAAGGCAAGACCAGTGTGCCAATAAAACAGGGACAGACCCAGTCTCAGGGAGCTCTTCTCCCCTAGGGAAAGTGGACTGTGGGGAAGTGCCCTTTTCTGGTCACTTAGCTGGAGAAGTGGGAAGACAGGAGAGGAGTGGATCAGGAGGAGACCAGGTCTTAAAGAGTACTCCCTATGCCTATGTAGTCATTAAAGTTCTTTGGGGCTTCCTGCTACTGATGCCAGTGGCCCCTTTGGCTTTTGTTTTTCTGTGCTTGAGGAGGTAAGCACTTGAGCTCTGCCCTTTAAAGCAGGAGGTGTAGGTGGGTTTGTAGGGATTTGGGCACTTTGTTCTTATCTCTGAAGACAGATTTATGTTTGGCATGGCACTTGGGCTCAGTGTACGCTCCCCTGGGAGTGGCAGAGCCTCACTGCTTTATGGCTTTCTTTATCACATAATTGAGTTTTTCTCAAATCATGTAATCCTGGCTCTCCTAGATTACCAAGGACCACTATCGTTGTGGATATCTGCTTCAATTTCCTGGGGCTAGAAAGAGTGAGACTGGATTATGTGGCTGCCCTCATTCTAAGGTTCTGTGTCTTGTAGGGACCTTGGGTTCAGGTTGACAGTAAATCCCAGGTATTCACAAATCAAGATCCTTCTGACCTGAGAGGCTTACTGCTGGCCTGCACGGTGATTTAATCAGCCCTTGATCTTGTTTAGCCAAGCTTGCAGTAGCATAGTCGGTTAATACCAGAAGCCTCTGGATAAGGAACATTGCTCTCCCCGGGGTAGCACAGAATGTCCCTCAAGGGCTGCTACCTCCATTAAGACGTTCAGGGAGTCAAAGGCGAAGGTAGGCAAGGACCCTTTCCCTTCTGGCTAATGACTGTATTTCTGTAGCCCCTTTGTGTCGTCAACCCTTTCCCCTATTTTGACAGGGTTTATCTCTCTAGCCCACTACCTGCCACTGTCTCCCAAGTTCTGAGATTAAAAGTGCGAGCCTCTGCCCAGCTGCCCTCTTCTTTAAAGTCTTCCCTGCCATTAGGAAGCCTGTTCAAGAGTATTGTTCTGAGCAGCATAGAGCCACCTGGGAGATGAGGAGAATGGGAAGAACGGGTAGAGAGAAGGTTGTAGCCCCGTGCTGGCTGACCGTTGCTCTGCCTGGTGTCCAAGTCCAGCCTGTAACCTTTGTCAGAGATAAGTCTGTCCTGGCCTCAGCCCCAGCTGCCCCATGTCCCTCCGCTGAACCCCCTGACCCACTGACCTAGAATTTGTGAGTATTCAAATACTGACCATTGCTGTGTTTACAGGCTAGATTTACAGGCTGATTAGCACTGCTGGGAGGGTAAAGTCCTCAGGGGTCAAAATAGGGAAAGCCGAACTTTTTTCTAGTGCCTTTAAAAAACTTTATTAAGCCACACACGGTAGCGCTTACCTGTAATTCCAGCAGTCAAAGGCTGAGGCAGAAGCATTGTCACAAGATTGAGGTGACCCTGGACCATATAGTGAGTTCCAGGCCACCTGGGCTGTAGTGTGAGACCCTGCCTCGGTAACAACTGAAAGTAAAGAAGAGCTGGTGGTGTGGTATGTACCTGTGATACCAACACTTGGGAGCCAGAGGCAAGAAGATTAGGAGTTTAAGGTCATCCTCAGCCACATAGTGAGTTCAAAGCCAGCCCAGGTTACCTGAGATTCTGCTTTAAAAACAGCACCTGGGGCTGGAGACATGGCGCAGAGGTTAAGAGCACTTGCAGGTTGCAGTGCTCTGGAACCTGGTTGCAGAAGACCTGGGTTGGTTCCCAGCACCAACGCAGTAGATTACAACTGCTTATAATTGCAGTTAGAGAGGATCCGATTCCCTTGTCTGGTCTCTACAGGCACTGCACTTAGAAGCTGGCAAAACACCTATACACATCAAAAGTAGCTTAAACTAAACAACAGCTGAGCGTGGTGACATAGACCTTTATTACCAGCACTTGGGAGGCAGAGGCAGGTGGGTACCTGTGACGTTGAGGCCAGTCTGGTCTATATAGCATGGTGCATGTCAGCCAGAGCAACATAGTGTTTCAAAAAACAAACAGGGAACTGGAGAGATGGCTCATCATAAGAGCACTGGCTGCTTTTCCAGAGGACCTGGGTCCAATTCCCAGCACCACATGGCGGCTCAACTACCTGTAACTCCAGTTTCAAGGGATTCAACACCCTCTTCTGGCCTCAGTGGGCACCAGGAACACATGTGTTGCGCAGACATATGTACAGACAAAATACATAAGATATAAAATAAATGCTTTTAAAAACACAAAATAATGAAAATAAATTTTATTAAGTACACAGACCACATGTGTATATAGTTGTACCTTTAGCTCACCTGGGACATTCAGTGTGCCCTGTAAAAACTCTCAGGCATCTTCAGCCGTGGAACTCTTGTTCTGTGTGGGGAATCCTTTCCTGTTCACCATGGGACTGTTCTCTAGCCAGGCAGGACTCTCTAGATATTTTTGCTCTCTCTGCTACTTCCACCTAGAAAAATTCAAGGCAAATTTCTCAGAGTTTGTTATTTTAATTTTCATTTGCTGTTTTGAAGAGCTCCCAAACTGGACACGCAGCATGGGGATTTGGGCAGGCAGCCCCCGTGGGTCTCCTAAGGTATGTGTTCTGGGTGCACTTGCTGTGTCTTTGCCCACTTAGGAAAAAGTGCCACCCTCTTCAGCCGCCATACCAAGGCTATCGTGTGGGGCATGCAGACCCGGGCAGTGCAAGGCATGTTGGACTTCGACTACGTGTGCTCTCGAGATGAGCCCTCAGTGGCTGCCATGGTCTACCCCTTCACGTGAGTCATGCCAAGGCAAGGTGCCCAGAAGTGGGATACTCATCTTTAGATGAATCTCGGGAGTTAGTTAACCCCATCCCCGCTCCGATGTTTGCAGTGGAGGGATCTGCCCATCCCAGAGATTGGGACAGTCCATGATCCTGGGGGCCCTTTTTCCTTCAGAACCTTTGAGAACACAGACCTTGCCTCTCTTGGGGAGTTCCTTCATTCATTTTTCCCCTCCCCAGACCCGATGAATTGGGATGTCCTTACTCTTCCTCTTTCCTTCAGTGGGGATCACAAGCAGAAGTTTTACTGGGGACACAAGGAAATCCTGATCCCTGTCTTCAAGAACATGGCTGATGCCATGAAAAAACACCCGGAGGTTGATGTGCTGATTAACTTCGCCTCTCTGCGATCCGCTTATGACAGCACCATGGAGACCATGAGCTATGCGCAGGTAGATCCTGGATGCTGGGAGATCTGGATGGGGAATCAGAAAGAACTTCTGAACAGAATTCACAGTCATGGTCACTTGGGAGAGGCTAGGGTTTGGGTGAAAGTGCTTGGAGACTTGTTCTTCTCAGCAGTGACCTAAGAGTTTAGCATGAGCAGTGGCTGCATTACTGGGTCATCAGTGATCCGTTCCAGTTCTTTGCCTCCCAGACTGGCTTGAACAACAGGATCAAAAGCACTTTCTTGGGCTGAGTGTGGTTCAGTGGCAGAGTACCTGCCTAGCAAATGTAAGACCCTGGGTTCGATCCCCAGCACCATCCCCCAAAAGAGCTTTCTTGTAGGGTATTATATATTATTTCAGAACAGATGTTAGGGAGTAAAAAACAAGTGGATACTTCCACATCCCCTTTCTCAGAAGCATGGTCGCCAGGTTTCAGTATACCCTCTCCATACCTCTTTCTGTACCAGTAGATAAGTTGGCAAAATCATTTTTGTTCCTTCCAGTTTTCTCACAAGCATCTTGGGTTAACATGTACATGTATTCCTTTTTCCCCCTTATTTATTTTTATTTTTATGTTCATTGATGTTTTGTCTGAATATATGTCTGTGTGAAGGGGGTAGATCCTCTAGAACTGGAGTTACAGACAGTTGTGAGCTTCCATGTGGGTGCTGGGAATTGAACCTGAGTTCTCTGGAAGAGAACCACTGAACCATTTCTCCAGCCCCAAAGATTTATTTATTGTGTATTCAGTGTTCTGCCTGCATATATGCCTGCATGCCAGAAGAAGGCACCGTATCTCATTATAGATGGTTGTGAGCTACCGTGTGGTTGCTGGGTAATTGAACTCAGATCCTTTGGATGAGCGGTCAGTGCTCTTAACCTCTGAGCCATCTCTTCAGCCCCTTGCATGTATTCCTAATTATCACCCTAGAACAGATTTTTAGAAGTTGAACTGCTGGGGCTGGAGTGATGGCTTAAGTGAGGGCACTGCCTGCCCTTCCAGAGGTCCTGAGTTCAATTCCCAGCAACCACATGGTGGCTCACAACCACCTATAATGAGATCTGGTGCCCTCTTCTGGCCTACAGGCAGGATACTGTATAAATAAAAAAATCTTACAAAAAAAAAAAAGTGAGACGTTGAGCTGCCACATCAGAATGGCCAGTTGGAAACTTTTAACACACTGGCTTCCAGAACTTTCATGGTCTAAACCCCCATCAGTAGGAGTTCCAGTTTTGTTTTGTTTTGAGACAGGTTCTTATTAACTAGCCCTGGCTGGCCTGGAACTCACAGAGATCTTCCTGCCTCTGTTTTCCAAGTACTTGGATTAAAGGCATATCATACCACCAGCTCCAGGTTCTTCTGGCCAATACCAGTTGTGTAGTGAATTGGTGTTCTATTTAATCTCCATGTCTTTGGTTACTGACTAAAACAAACTTTTAGAAATATTGGCTGGCCATTTGTGTCCTGTTAGTGGCCATAGTGACCTATCTTTCCTCCCCTTTTTTCTGTTGTAGAATTTGCCTTCTGTGATTTGTGAAGCCCCTTATAGACCAATATTTTTGTTTGTTTGTTTGTTTTTAATTGTCTGATCTCAGTTATTTTAGTTTATGAGTGGAACAAAAACAACACAGGGCAAAATGTAACCCCCATCCATTTTCACAAATGAAGTTTTATTAAAATGCAGCCACTGCTTTCATTTATGTATTGTGCATGCCACACAGACCACAAGACCCATGAAGCCTAAAATATGATCTTGACCCTTTATAGACTGGTGCAGATCCAAAGAGATGGTTCTTAGATCTTCCCATTCCTCTAGCCCCATCTGGGTAACTATAGGATCTGCTTATTTCTTTGTGTGCTGACCACTTCCTGTAGGGACAGAGAGGACTCATTGGGTACTTAGGAGGAAAGGCAGGTAGGGGTCAGTTGGGTCTGAGGGTCTAGGTGAGAGAATGGAGCTGCAGACTAGCAGAGATTTGGAAGCATTTGTATCTGCTCACGCACAGAGTCCTTGTGGTATTGGCCCGTGGAGGTTTGTTTCAGCATCCACTGCGTGCCTTTTATTTTGTTAACACTTACTGTCTGTTTGTGTGGTGTGCATGTGGACAACTTTCAGGAGTCAGTTCTCTCATTCTATCTGTCCTTGGCATCAAACTCAGGTCATTAGGCTTGGCAGCAAGTGCATTTGCCTGCTGACCTATCTGGCTGACCCCATGCCTCTCCTTTTGAGAGGAGTCTGAAGTGACTAGAGTAGGCCCTGAGGCCTGTGGGAGGGAGAAGATGCATTGTGTTCACCTTACTTTTTTCTTGAAACCTGAATGGGGCCCTTGGACCTAGGGCCTCATTTCTAACTAAGGTGAAATGTTCACAGAAGGGGCTTTGTTAATCCTCTAGATCCGGACCATAGCCATCATAGCAGAAGGCATCCCAGAGGCTCTTACACGGAAGCTCATCAAGAAGGCTGATCAGAAGGGAGTGACCATCATTGGGCCAGCCACGGTGAGTGTCCACTCCAGAAATCTTCCTTAGGCTGCAGGAAGCGGACTAGTTTGTTGTTTGGTGGTGGTGGGTTTTGTTTTTTGAGACAGGGTTATTACACTGGTCCAAACTGGCCTGGAATTTATGATAATCTTCCTCCTGAGCCTTGGGATTAGAGGCATGATCCACCATGCCAATAGGAAGCTCACTTCTGTTGTTATTAATAACTTTTTTATTTGATTATACTGGATTACCTAAATCCATTTTCATGCAAAATATATAATGTACTTTGAGCGAAATCCTGGCCATGTCCTCCCTCCCCGGCCCTCATTAGGCCCCTCCTTACCTTCGACAATTTAGTTTTTATTTACATGTCATTTGTATGTATATGGTTTTGTGTACTCTTATAAAATTCAGAATCCACAAATGAAAGAAAGCATATAATATTTGTTTTTCTGCAGCTGACTTAATTCGTTTAGTATGATTATCTCCAGTTGTGTTCATTTCACTATAGATGACGTAATTCTATATTCTTTATGGCTGAAAAAGATTCTATTGTTTGCATGTACCACATTTTCCTTGGTCATTCTTCTCTACGAACACCTAGGTTGTTTTCATAACTCCGTTATTGTGAACAGTGCAGCAGTAACCACTGATGTACAAGTAAGTACCTCTTTGGTATGCTGACTTAGAGTCTGTTGGGTAAATACTCATGTGGTATTGTTAACACAGCAGCAGGTATTTCTGACAACTTGAACCCAGGATAGTCAATAAGCAAGTCTGGGCTAATTAGATGGCTCAGCAGATAAAACTGTTTGCCTTGAGTTTGACAATCTCAGTTCAATACCTAGAAGCCATGGTTTTTTATATTTTGAGGAAACTCCATACAGAGTGGAGTGGCTAGACTGGTTTACATTCTGAATGGTGGCAGCATATAGCAGTTCATCTTGTCTTCATTCTAGAAGCTCCCCTGATTTTTTCTACTACACGTATTTATTATGTGTGTATGTATGTGCACAACTGCACACACACATGTATATGCACATATAGAGGTCAGAGGGCAACTTTGTGGCATTGACTCCACCTACCAAGTGGGGCCCCCTACCAGGTGGTCAGGCCTGATTACACACTGATCATGTCAGTAACCCTCCCTTTTTATTTCTTAAGTCATTTGTTTTATGATTATTGGACAGAGGGCGGGCGGGGGGGCACATGTGCCATGGTATGCATTTGTTGATCAGAGGACAGCTCTGGTTCAGTCCTTTCACCGTGGCTTCTAGGTATTGAACTGAGATTGTCAAATTTGAGGCAAACAGTTTTATCTGCTGAGCCATCTAATTAGCCCAGACTTGCTTATTGACTATCCTGGGTTCAAGTTGTCAGAAATACCTGCTGCTGTGTTAACAATTCCCAGGTAGATTTTTTTTTTTTTTTTTTTTTACTTGAAATGCTAGGGATGGAACCCAGGACCACTGACACCAAGCAAGGGTACTTGCTGAGTCACACTGCCAAACCCCAGTTAGTTTTAAGTTTTATTTACTTGTTTTGTGTGTGTTTGTGTATATAGTAGGGGTGGTTTATGATATGTATATGTGAAGCCAGAGTGAATGTCAAGGATTCTCTGTCACTCCCCACCCTATTCCTTTGAAGCAGGGTCTCCTCCTGAACCTGGAGCTTTTAAGTCTTGTTGGCCTGAGTGATCTTGCTGTCTCTGTCTCCTTCAGTGTTGGGGTTACAGGAATCAGAGGATAATGCCTAACTGTTACAACACTGACTAAACTCCACTCTTCATGCTTTCGGGAGTGCTCTTAACCACCGAGTCTCTCTAGCCTCCTGGCCCCCATTTTTTAAAGGGCTTCTTCACAGTCTTACAACTTCACAGTTACAAGGGGTTAATGGAGCCAGGTGGTGGTGCCGCACATCTTTAATCCCAGCACTCTGGAGGCAGAGGCAGGCGGATCTCTATGAGTTCAAAGCCAGCCTAGTCTACAGAGCGAGTTCCAGGATAGGCTCCAAAGCTACACAGAGAAAACTGGTCTTGAAAACAAACCAAAAAAAACAAACTAAAACAAAATATACAAGTGGTTAATGGGAAGATACTTGTTTTTAATGTTTTTGTCCTTATATGTAGCCATAATATAGTTTTTAATTATTCCTTTAATTATAAACCAAAGTGGGGAAAACTATCCTGGGGCTTATTTTTGACTTATAGCTTCACATTCAAAGAAATTGCTATCATTGTTTTAACTTAATTGTTGTATAAAACATTGAAACTGGGGCTGGAGAGATGGCTAGGTAGTTAGGAGCACTTGTTGCTGTTTCAGAGGACACAGACTCTGTTTCCATCATCCGGGTGGCAGCTTACAATCTCTGTAACCCCAGTTCAAAAGAATCTGCCACCATCTTCTTGACTCTGCAGGCAGTGTATGCATACAGAGCAGATAAAAATACCCATAGACATAAAATGAATATAAATACATTCAAATAAAAGTGTGAAGCTAAGGCTGAGTGTGGTGGTGGTGGTGACACCTTTAATCTCAGTATTTGGGAGCCAGAAGCAGGCAGATCATTGGTAGTTCAAGGCTAACCTGTCTACATAATGAGTTTCAGGCTAACCAGGACTGCATCTTGTGATCCTGTCTCAAAAAAGAAAAGAAAATAAGAGCTAGGATTATTTACCCCCTAGTGCTAGTGATTCCTTGAAGGCCTCATGCATGCTGGGTAAGAGGATGCTGTGTCACCATCCCTAAAACTAGGACTTTTGCGGTGAGAAAGGAGTGGTTGTGTTATAAGCAAGATGTTGCTGTGCACCGAGAAGCCCAGCTGTGTGGTGCATCTTTGCTGGTGGCCATGAAGTAGGGAAGACAGCTTAATGTTAAGTACACGGATCTAAAACTCTGAGCCACATTTCACACGCAAACCTTGCAATATCTTCTAAGAGAGAGGAAAGGTTCTTCATGGGTGAGTGCGATTCTTTCAGCCACTTTGCACCCAGGCCAGAAGCACAGGGCAGGTAAAATGGGGCTTTGTGGTTCCTCCTGCATCCTGTGTTTTAACTGCTGCTTCTGCCTCTGCAGGTTGGGGGCATCAAGCCTGGATGCTTTAAGATTGGGAATACTGGTGGGATGCTGGACAACATCCTGGCTTCCAAACTCTACCGCCCAGGCAGTGTGGCCTATGTCTCACGTTCTGGAGGCATGTCTAACGAACTCAACAATATCATCTCTCGGACCACAGACGGTGTCTATGAGGGTGTGGCCATCGGTGGGGACAGGTAATATCTGGGAATCTTCCACAGTGAAAGTGGCTAGCTGAGCAACATGCCTGAGCACTGGGCCCCTAGTAAAGCTACGCAAGCCCGTTAAGTGGGTACTCCTCTTATCTCAGAACCAGAAAATAGAAGCTGTAATTGTGTTTTGAAAGCTGTTTCAGGATTTGGATGCTGTCCGTGAGTGGGAAGGTAGGGAGGGAGCAGAGTACAGGGGTTAAGAGGCCCAGTTCTGAAGCCATAGCAAATATGTTCAGACCTCAGTTTCCCAGTAGGGGCTGTATGGACAGCCCTCCAGCACCATTCATATTAAATACATAAAGTAAATGGCATGCCTCATGAGATCATTGGGAGGACCAAGCAAGATCTAGTAAAGTAGCTAACACAGGACCTAGCACTTAGTAAGTGCTCAGTAGGTGTTACTTTTAGTTAATAATAGTTATCCTCAATTTTTTTAATGGGACTACTGCACTAGAGTAGCACGGAGAGTGCCTGGACTACTGCATTAGAGTAACACGGAGAGTGCCTGGACTACTGCACTAGAGTAGCACGGAGAGTGACTGGACTACTGCACTAGAGTAGCACGGAGAGTGCCTGGCACAGAAAGCCCATAATAAACATTAGCCATTGCTCCTTGTTATCACTGGAACTACTGCTGCTGCCTGGCTGGGGCTGAAAAACTTCTGGGAGTTCCCTTGCCTGCCTCTGACCACCAGACCCTGTCAAACTGGATGTCTCGGTGAGGAAAGTCGTGCTGAAGTTCTGAGTCAGGCAGCACCAGGGACTGGGTCCCCTCCAACCACTCAAATAGGCCACTCTCAGTTCAAGGCTAACCTGATCTACAGAGCAAGTTCCAGGACAGCCAGGGCTACGCAGAGAAAACCCCCCCCCAAAAAAAAATTGCCACTCAGGTGTTCTCTGGGACATCTACTCCCTAAATGAACTAACTACTCTGGACTTCTCTTCTGTCTGTTCCACTCCCCCAATCTGCTCCACTGGTTCCTGGCCCCTCCCATCTGCCTCCACTAGCCTGGAGCTTCTGTATCTAACCTGGGCATGCACATCAGTGTTCCTTGTATGTAGTGGGGTGATTCCCACATGTGCCCACACCTCCTGAGGCTGCCTCCTGATCCTCCGTTCTCCCAACACTCTACAGGTACCCCGGCTCCACATTCATGGATCATGTGCTACGTTACCAGGACACTCCAGGAGTCAAGATGATTGTAGTTCTTGGGGAAGTGAGTTGTTGGTGCTTTGGGGGGGAGGGTCTCCTTTTGATTATAAATGTAGTCTATGATTTGTGTTTTTAAAAATCCAAGCACAGCCTGGGGAGATGGCTCAAAGGTTAAGAACACTGGCTGTTCTTCCAGAGGTCCTAAGTTCAATTCCCAGCAACCATATGGTGGCTCACAACCATCTGTAATTAAATTGGGTTTCCTCTCCTGGCATGCAGACAGAACATTGTATACATAATAAATAAATAACTTTAAAAAAAGAAAAATTTAAAAAAATTCAAGCACTTAAAGTAATAGACCTGGTGATTCGTCCCTCGAGGCTCTGGGGCTTAGAGTTGGCACCCTTGGCACTAAGCACCAGTGAAGGAGGCTCTCTGTTCCCTCTGCCATGGTCTCCACCTGATGGAGAAGATAGCTGGAGAATGAGGGCATTTTCTTTTTTAATTTTTGGATTTTTTAATTTTATTTGGTTTTTTATGTAGCCCTGGCTTTCCTGGAACTTACTCTGTAGACCAGGCTGACTTTGAACTCAGAGATCTACCTGCTTTTGCCTCCCGAATGCTAGGATTAAAGGTGTGCGCCACCACTGCCAGCTTGAGGTTTTTTAAATATTATGTATTATGAATGTTTTCCTTCATGTGTCGGTACACCATGTGTGTGCCTCGTGCCTACAGTGGTCAGGGAGAGCGCTAGATCCTCTGGAAATGGAGTTACAGGTAGTTGGCAGCCACCATTTGGGTGCTGGGAACTAAACCCAAGTCTTCCAAGTCAGTAAGTACTCTTAACTGCTGAGCCGTCTCTCAAGCCTCTGCGAGGGCATTTTTAAACTCAAGGACCATTTCCTACTGTAAGTCCATTTCTTACTATTCTTCTGAATGGGTCTAATTCTATGTCATCACATACTCCGAACATCCAGAAACTTTTTAAAGACATGTATGATCTTTTTGTAATTTCTTTACACGCCTAGGATGAATTTTTTAGGTGGAAACTAAACTTACTGTTACATAGCCCAATTTTGGTTCCCCTGATTTTATAATCTGCTTGTGTGTGTGTTTGTGTGTGTGTGTGTGTATGTATGTATGTGATGAAATAGAGAAACTACCAAACAGACGTTATTTCTGGCTACATCTTTTTCTTTTTTCTTTCTTTTTTTTTTAAAATTGAGCTCTCTCTCTCTATATATATATATAGAGAGAGAGAGAGAGAAAGATTATATATATGTATAATATATGTATATATATGTATATATATGTATACATATATATAATCTTTTTTTGCTCCCCTCCCTACCTCTCCCCTTCCCTTCTACCCTCTCCCATGGTCCCCATGCTCCCAATTTACTCAGGAGATCTTGTCTTTTTCTACTTCCCATGTATAGTAGATCCGTGTATGTCTCTCTTAGGGTCCACTTTGTTGTCTAGGTTCTCTGGGATTGTGCATAGTATATAGCCAGCTTTTATTTTATTTCATGGGATTTGGTGAGCTTTTGAAATTTTTATTATTGTTTGTTTGTTTAATTTTTCTGCCCTGTGTTATGTGAGCAGTCCTTCCTGTTAAAGGGCTGTTCCTAGGAAGACTTGGAGCAGATTGCACTAACTTGTGGGCCTTTTTTCAATTCCCCATTCCTTTGCAGATAGGGGGCACAGAGGAGTATAAGATCTGCCGGGGCATCAAGGAGGGTCGCCTCACCAAGCCAGTGGTCTGCTGGTGCATCGGGACCTGTGCCACCATGTTCTCCTCTGAGGTATGAGTGGGACAGGCCATTATTGAATAGAAAATGGGGTTACAGAAGAGGGTATCTGAGGTGAACATCCACCATCACATTAAGCTGATAAGTCCTTCAATAAGCCTGTACTGTGTGCTGTGTGACTACAAAGCCGAGTTCTGCTCGCCGGGAGCTTATCTCATCTGGACTCCTGCTCTGCACGTTCATCAGCAGGCTCACTGAGTTCTGACACAAGGGAGGATATAGCCTGGGCTTAGACTGGAAGGTCATGGTAGGGACTCCCTGTGAGAGATGGTGGAGAGGGAATTGTTCTTGATGTATTAAGGTGACATCCTGGGCTTGTGAGATGACTTGGTCATCAACCCTGACCACCTGAGTGCAGTCCTCAGTGTTGTGATTTTAAAAAAAGCAACACAAGAGAGAAAGATGTCATGCAGCGGAGTTCATATGGAAGGTTTCTATCAGAGGGAATGGGACGGGGGAGACCAGCCTGTGGGGACAGGAGCAGCAGAAGAGAAGAGAAGAGAGAGAGAGAAAGAGAGAAGGGGGAGAGACAGAGAAGCAGAGAGAAAGAGAAGTGAGTGGTGGGCAGGGCCCCTTTTAAAAGGGAATGTGGTGAATGTGCACAGGAGGTGCTCTTAGTGGCCACAGCTGGTGATGTATACTGTCAGAACCCCAAGGGCAGGCCAGAACAGATGCCTGAGTCCTGACACCCAGAATGTGTGTGGTGGAGGAGAGAACCAGCTTGCTGACCTCCACATTCACACTGCTGCACTTGTTTGCCCACCCCAAAAGTAAAGATGACATGCTGTGCAATTGAGTAGTGGTGTGCTTGTGAGTCCAGCTCCTAGAGGACTGAGACAGGGGGATGATGAGTCTGTTAGAGGAGTCCTGGGCTCCAGTTTAAGATGATCCTCTGTTGTGACGATGGTTGATCAGATGATGATAAAAATAAACAGCAGGATAAAAGCTGTTTATAAGGCTAGGTATGATGGCGCACACCTTTAATCCCAACACTCAGGAGGCAGAGACAGGTGAATCTCTGTGAGTTCAAGGCCAGCCTGGTCTACAAAATTAGTTCCAGAACAGCCAGGGCTACACAGAGAAGCTGGAAAGATGACTCTGGTTAAGGGCACTGGCAGCTCTTCCAGGAGTCTTGAGTTAATTCAGTTGAGTTCCCAGCACCACATGGTGGCTTACGACCATCTATAGTGGGATCTGATGCTCTCTTCTGGCGTAGTTTATACTTGCAGATAGAGCAGTTGTATACATTAAATAAAAAATAAAATAAAATGCAGGATAAGAACTATTTGTCAGTCCGGGTGTGGTGGTGCATGCCTTTAGCTCCAGCACTTGAGAAGCAGAGGCAGACAGGTTTCTTTGAGTTCTATATAGTGAGTTTCAGGACAGCCAGAACTACATAGTGAGATCCTGTCTCAAGGAAACAAAACAATTTGTCAACCAATTTATCAGCAGTGTGGAACAGCCTGTGGGGTCCTTATGGTGTACATATAGAAGGCTTGGCTTCCAGGCTTACTGCAGCAATGCTGCTTTTGCAGTGGAGGAGGAGGGGTAATCGAACCCAGGGCCTTACATGCTGGCAAGTGCCTTACTCCTCACTTCCCTAGCCCAGCAGTGAAGCTCTTTACTTCTAAGCTCTGGTTCTCCTGCCCACCTCCAAGTAGCTGTTTGGAGTTGCACATCTCTGAGGGAGCAGCCCCACTACTGCATATCCTAGGGACCTGAATGCAAAGATGCTTTAAAGGAAGCACTAGGATAGTTCCTGCAACATTGTAATGGAGATAGATGGACACAGCCTAGTGCTCACATTGGGAGGAGAGTCATCATGCCGACTCTGTGTACTAGGAGGATATGGTCACCATGTATATCTGTGTACTGGAAAATGCAGGCCTGAGTGATGTAGATCTCTACTATAGAAGGTGCAGTCAGTCTTAGGACAGAGTATTATAAAAACTTTAAATATCATATATTTTGTGAATCTGAACTGTGCAGAATTTTTTTCTTCCAAGTAAGCAAAAAGGGACAGGTGGTCCAGAATCCTGCCCACCCTTCAGAGGTGACTGGCACAGGTTTTAAGGTCAGCTCTTCGTGCACTATGACCTGGCAGTTAGTGCATCTGTTCCTCCATTTGCAGAGCTGCAAAATTGGGTTTGGGGATGATTTAAATGAAAGTGATTAGAGCTGAGCATTGACACATCAGCGTTTCAGAGGACCACAAGTTCAAGGCTAATAGGGGTCACAGGGTGAAAAAGCAAAACAAAGGCTGGGGAGATGGCTCAGTCAATGTGCAAGGATGAGTAACTGAGTCTGGGTCCTCGGGTCCTCAGCACCCACATAAAAGCTAGATAACGGTACACGCGTGTAATCCCAGAGGAGGTGAGGGTGGAGGCAGGCAGATCCTTGGGTTCACTGGCCAGCTAGTCTAAGGTTAATCAGTGCTCTCCAGGTTCAGTGAGAGATGTTGTCTCAAAGAATAAGGCAGAGAGTGTTTGAGGGAGATATCCATTACCAATCTCTCACATGCACATGCATATGTGCACACGTGCGTACATACACTAACAAACATTAACACCACAGAGCCAGAATAGAAGTGATTTTAAAGGTCTAGCATGCTTAGGACCGTAGAGACTCTTCCAACCACCCACTTCCTTTTTTTTTTTTTTTTTTTTTTTTTGTTTTGGTTTGTTTTTTCGAGACAGGGCTTCTCTGTGTAGCTTTGGAGCTTGTCCTGCAACTCGCTCTGTATTACCAGGCTGGCCTCGAACTCAGGCAGATCTGCCTGCCTCTGCCTGCCTCCTAAGTGCTGGCATTAAAGGTGTGCACCACCACCGCCCAGCATCAACCACTTACTTGTGAAGCTGCTTCTCGTTCTCCTGCCTCCTAGACCTTTCCTCACAAAGTCCTTCCACTTCTCTGTTTCTCTCTGCCTGCTTCTCCCTATTCTGACCATTGCCAAGGATGTGTCCAAGGGGTCAGCGCCTCATTCTTTGGATCTTGCTGGCACTGCCCATCGTTCATGGGGAGTGCATGACCTCAAAGTGCTTTAAGTTTTAGAAGTAATTTTTTTAAATTCCTGCATGACACTACAAGGTTATACAAATATTGACTAATGCGGTGACTGTTAGTTGATCTTGAACTCTTGAGCAGGTCAGTCTCTTAATTTCAGAGAGGGGAATGTCCACTAATTGGCACATTGGAGGCAGCTGCTGGATAAAATAGTGAAGAGCTGGGAACTGCGTCTGGAGAGCTAACCCTGACTGTTCTGCCCAGGTTCAATTCCCGACAACTGCATGACTCCTGATAGCCCTCTTACTCCAGTTACGGGGTCATGCTGCCCTCTTCTGGCCACTGCATGCAAGTAGTGCAGATATGTACATGCCAATTAAATAAATACTCATATACATAAAAAATAAAGAATCTTAAAAAAAAAAACATGAGCTAGAAATGGGACCTTGTTAAAGAGGCGCTTTTACAAGTGTGGTTCTCAAAATACAGTTTTTTTTTAATATTTATTTATTTATTATGTATACAATATTCTGTCTACGTGTATGCCTGCAGGCCAGAAGAGGGCACCAGACCTCATTACAGATGGTTGTGAGCCACCATGTGGTTGCTGGGAATTGAACTCAGAACCTTTGGAAGAGCAGGCAATGCTCTTAACTGCTGAGCCATATCTCCAGCCCTCAAAATACAGTTTTCAAAGCAAACACCCAGTCCTGTCTGTGTATTCTTTTTCCCCTTTAGAAACTTGGGTTTTAGTGTTTTGAGAAATCCAGAATTTAAAGATGCATGTAGTCAGATGTGATGGTATGGGTGCTGCTGAGGCTTGAGCCTTGGAATTCAAGGTCAACCCACACCCAGCAGCTCAGCAGGGGGTCTCCAGTAAAAAATCCTGCTTAACTTTCCAGCCCCTGAGTTTCTGAATACAGAATCTGCCCCTCCCAACCATCCACCCAGGCAAGGAGGCAGAGGAAGTCCTACAGAGAAGGCATTGTCAGCCTTTTTAACAAACCTCAGCACTGAAGCCTCTTTTGATCATTTAAATCTGCAAGAAAATAGACTGGGACAAAAACTGCCTGGATTCCAATGCTACCACGTATTTCCTGTGTGACTGTGGCCAGTTACTTATCCTCAAGGAAACACTAGTAGGCTCCAGAAAGATCATCAAATGAGGGAGCTCTTAGAAAGTGCTTGGTGCAGGGAGAGCATTGGTCGTACAGATTGTATGCTAGTACAGTTGCTCATCATGTTCCATCCTAAGTCAGAGTCTTATACCAGGTGTTTCATTAGATTAATTTATTTCTCCAATTGCTTAATTCCCGTCTAGCTCCTTAAAAAAAAAATTATTACACTTAGTGTGAGCGTGTGTGTCTGTGTGTGTGATGACCTACGTATGAGGGTAAAAGGACAACTTGTAGGAGTCAGCTCTTTCCACTATTGTCAGGCTTGGTGGCAGGCACTTTTACCCACTGAGCCATCTTGCTGTCCCCCACAGAGCTGTTTGATGGTTTTCTCTTCCCTCGTGTTCCTCTTTCACTGTATATACACCTTCCTCCGAGCCATGGCCAGACAGAAGCAGCAGTTGCTAATTGTTCTACAGGGATGTGAAACCGACTTCTTAAACAGCTTGACGTCTCTGCTTCCACATGAGCTCTCCTGAGCTCATGGCTGTAACTTCACTTGTTGCTGAGCGCTAAGCCTCCTTCCGATCCCTCTGGCCGCTGCCCCAGGGATACCAAACATGGCTCATATGAAGAGGATGATCTTGGAGTTGCACTGACAGCCTTGTATCCTGGCCTAAGTACACATTGTGAATGTGATCCTGAGGAAGCTAATTTCTCCCTCCGTTTCTACATCTGTGATATGAGACTTATCCATCCTACTTCTCCAGTTACCTGTTGGAAGGGCTTGAATGAGGGAACATGTGTGAAGCATTTGGCAGAGGCCAGCCTGTTATCAGTGCTAATGTTTCCCAGGAGCCTTTGTCCTTTCCTGGAGGAGTAAGAAGCCCACTAAAGCTGTTGTTCTCTGCTTCCCAGGTCCAGTTTGGTCATGCTGGAGCTTGTGCCAACCAGGCTTCTGAAACTGCAGTAGCCAAGAACCAGGCCTTGAAGGAGGCAGGAGTGTTTGTGCCCCGAAGCTTCGATGAACTTGGAGAAATCATTCAGTAAGTAGTGGGCAGGATGTGGTCTCCCCACCTCTCTTGGTCCTTCCTAAGGACAACAGCCCCCTGGCACAGGGGTGTCCAGATACTTTTGCTTCCGCTGGGGTGCTAATGCAGAAACCATCCTTTTCTCGGCCTTTGTTCTGTTTTAGTTTAAGAGCATCAGGTCCAGGCCAATCAGGGCAGTCATTTGGTTTCCGAGGCTACCTGCTTGGCTTGTTGCTGGCGGTCGTAAATGAGAGAGACATGGGGCTTGGGCATGTTTTAAAGGTGTCATCCTGAGTGTCACTTTTGATTGGTAGAGGTACTGGACGTTCACGTTCTTTTTTTTTTTTTTTAAGATTTATTTATTTATTATGTACAGTGTTCAGCCTTCATGCCTGTAGGCCAGAAGAGGGCACCAGATCTCATTACAGATGGCTGTGAGCCACTATGTGGTTGCTGGGAATTGAACTCAGGACCTCTAGAAGAGCAGTCAGTGCTCTTAACCTCTGAGCCATCTCTCCAGCCCCTGGATGTTCACATTCTATTTCTACCTCCTGAACCTCCCTTGGCTGTTCTTGCCTCTCTTTCTATTGTCCCCAGATTCAGCTTCCTATGAAGCCTCATCCAGAGAAGGAGCACTAAAGGGGTGGGAGCAAGAATAGTCTGGCTATAAGTGTTTTCACTTAGTTCTTGGGATTCGGCTGGTAAGAGTAGGGTCCTGACAACTGAAGAAGCCTGCAGTGTCTGGGATGGAGCCTAGAATAACAATATCTACCTGAACAATGACATCTCCTGCCTCTCCCTGCACCCACCCCCCACCAGGTCCGTGTATGAAGATCTTGTGGCCAAAGGAGCCATTGTACCTGCTCAGGAAGTGCCACCTCCAACAGTGCCCATGGACTACTCTTGGGCCAGGGTAAGTGTCATGGGTGCCCCTTGGAGGGCTAAGGTAAATAGCCTTTGTGGGCTTTTTTGTTTGTTTGTTATCATTGTTTGAATTTTGTCTTGTTTTTGTTTTTAAGACATGGTCCCCACAGTCCTAAAACTTGTTACATAGACCAGGCTAGCCTCAAAACTCAAAGATCGCCTGCCTTTGCCTTCTGGGTGCTGGGATTAGAGGCTTGTGCTTCTATGCCCAGCTCTAGGTTGTTGAATTTTAAGGTGATTTGGTTTGAGCTCCTGGAAACCAGACCTCTTCCGAACTATTTAGAGCAGCCATGCCCAGCTTCTCCATCAGAGAAACATCAGAAAACTCTCTGGTTACCTCTTGGATCTCACGCACTGTATGCTAGAGCTGTCCCAACTTTTATTTCCAGGTCAGGTGACAGAATGGGCAACGTGGCCCCACATGTGTTTTACCTGATGTCAGAAGGGGTCAGCTTCTAGGTGCTTGGAGCCAGCATTCAGAAGGAGAGGCAGGAGGGTCAAAGTTCATGGTCATCCTCTGGCTACATAGAGAGTTTTGAGGCCAGCCTGGGGTACATGATATACTGTCTCAAAAAAAGGGAAAGTGTTGGTACCTCGTGACCCAGCAATTTTGTGTCTGGACAGTACTTCTAAGAAATGCTTTCCTTGGACAGTACAAAGGAATATATCTAAGGATTTTACTTAGTTGTTGTTGATCCCGGGAGATTTTCAGGAGATGGTGATATCTTTTGATGAGGTGCCACATAGCACTTAGAAGGAGTTAGCTAGATTGTCCATGTACAGACATTAATAGATCTCAGATCCATTAAGTAAAAGGCACATTATGGACAAGCTTGCTAAGTATTCCTGGCAGTCCTGAAACTAGTTGTGTAGACCTGCTGGATTTGAAATGAGTGATCTACCAGGCTCTGCCTCCAGAGTGTTCCGATTAAAGATGTGTACCACTATGCCCAGCCTCTTATTTTTTTTGTTTGTTTGTTTGGTTTGGTTTCTCAAGATAGGGTTTCTCTGTGTATTCCTGGCTGTCCTGAAACTTACTTTGTAGACCAGGGTGGCCTCGAACTCAGAGATCTACCTGCCTCTGCCCCCTGGGTGCTGGGATTAAAGTTGTGCACCATTACACCTTGCTGGCCACTGCTTGTTGAAAGAGTTTCTCTGGGTATTTATTGCTGCTTGACTTTTGGAGTGGCCAATACTTTCCTGGGACGTTTTTGTTCTGCGAGCATAGATAGCTATCTTGGAAAAAAGTGTCTGATGGTCACCATAACCCTATGTCTCTTTGTCCCTTTGTCTGCTTAGGAACTGGGTTTGATCCGCAAACCTGCCTCATTCATGACCAGCATCTGTGATGAGCGAGGGCAGGAGCTCATTTATGCAGGCATGCCCATCACTGAGGTCTTCAAGGAAGAGATGGGCATTGGTGGCGTCCTTGGTCTCCTCTGGTTCCAGAGAAGGTGAAGCACGATGGGCAGGGGTGGTAGGGCACTGGTTTCAGAGTCCATGTTCTCCTCGGACACAGGAGTTGGGGTTGGCAGACTGCGGAGTGTCATCAATAATGTGGCCACAGAGTAACTGAAAGGACTGGAAGGTCACTGTAGATCAGGAAAGGGAAAACGAGTGGCCTCAAGAGAGGCCTTGAGACCAGTTTAAAGAACTGGGACAGTTACAGTGAGCTTAAGGTCAGCAGGGAATCTGGACAGATGTGAGCTTACCCAGTGCACCTTGTAAAGCTGCAGAGCAGCCTCAGACATGCTTACTTCTCTTGGCAAACTTTTTGTCTCTCATCAGCCTGAATTGTAGACGTATGTGTTTCCCGTCACTCCTAAGGTTAGTCTTCCCTTGAGACTGAGAGCTGGCCAAGGCAGCAGACGTGACCACACAGCACTGGACGGATCCTGCCTTTGCCTGCAGAAGTGCTGCAGTCATGGTCTAGGACTTTCCTGGACAAACTCAGGGTGTAGCGCCTGAGCAGGTTTCTCTGTGTACTTTTGCATCCCCAATTTCCAGACTTGGCCCTTGATCATTAGTGGGTAGATTGATACTACAGGATGTGTGGGGCGGGGTGCATCTCGCTTCTGGTAGCAGGCATGTGGAGAGACATAGCCGCAGGTACAGACCAAATCCTGTAACAGATGCTCATGCTGAGCACCAGGGCATCTTAAACTTTCTTAGCTGCTAACCCCTGTCGCCCCCCCCCTTTTTTTTTTAACCTTTTTTTTCATCTTTTTGAAATAGGGTTTCACTGTGTGCAACAGGCTGGCCTCAAACTCAAGAGATTCATCATCTCTGCCTCCCATATGCTGGGATTAAAGGAGTGCACCACTATACCCAGCCTTTCCCATAAAGTTTTTCTGTTATTCCAGGTGTATAGATTTATAAAATAGGTGTACAAATCAAATACTTACTACTAATAAATTTATTATAAAGTAGTTCTTGTCAGACATACGGTAAAGAGGAGAGGCAGAATGTAGATTAATAAAAACCGGTTAATTTAAGTTATAAGAGCTAGTTGTGGGAAACCCTAAACTAAGGCCAGTAATTATAAGTCTCCATGTCGTTATTTGCGAGCTTGTGGTCCCCAAAAAGAAAAGTCCGATTATAACTTATCAGCATGAGGGTTAAGTAACAATGTGCTAAGTGTCAGTAAATGGTGTTCTAGCAAAACTTCAAAAGCGTTCTTAGCCTTTAATGAGGTATGTTAAACAAAATTGTCTTTGTCAGGTGATATTAATTGGGTCTAAAAATGAGCGTGCAGCTGCTTCTACTTCTTTGGTATTTAGACTAGTTCAGCGTAAATCTTTTATAATCCTTACGTTAGTTTCCTCTATTTGTGTTTTTAAATATAATTGTTGTGAATTTTTAAGCAAAGCAGTAACCTTAAAAAAAACCAATTCTCTGCTATATGTATAGTTTTACCACTCGTTAAATACAAGAACAAGTTTATATACTCATGAGATAATTTGCTTGTTTATTTTTATATAAAGAATTCGGTCTTAGCCTGGGGAGATGACTCAGTTGGTAACAGCACTTACTGTGAACGTCAAAGGATCTGAATTCGAATCCCTAGCTGGGCGTAGTTGCATTATCCTGTAGCCCCAGTGCTAGGGAATGAGGGGATATGTGGGGACTCCGGAGCTCACTGGCTGGCCAGTCTTAACTGAAATGGTGAGCTTCTGGCTCAATGAGAGGCCTTGCCTCGGAAAAACAAGGTGATGGCAGGATGTGGAGGGTGTGGTGGTACACACACACACACACACACACACACACACACACACACTTTAATCCCAGCAGAGGCAAGGATGGCCAAGGCTACACAGTGAGACAATCTCAATAAACAAACAAACAATCAAATAAGTTACAGAGCCATTAAGAAAGTCATCTAACCAACATATACCTCTGGCATCTTTTTTTTTTTTTTTTTTTGGTTTTTCGAGACAGGGTTTCTCTGTGGCTTTGGAGCCTGTCCTGGAACTAGCTCTTGTAGACCAGGCTGACCTTGAACTCACAGAGATGTGCTGGGATTAAAGGTGTGTGCCACCACCGCCCAGCTACCTCTGGCATCTTCGTGCATGTGCATGCCCCACATGCACACACAAAATAATTAAATCTTGGCTGCATGTCTAATGGTACAGGATATGGGACATCTTCAGTGTTTTCAGAGTTGATTAGTATTTTGATTTTATGGTTGTCAATGTTGAGGACACCAATTTGGATGACTGTGTACTACCAAATGGCAAAAGTATGTTCAAGACTATTAGCTCAGTCGGTAGAGCATGAGACTCTTAATCTCAGAGTCATGGCTTTGATCGCCAAATGTGGCACTATTAATAAAAACTCAGAGACAGATATTGGGGTTCAACCTGAAGACCAGAAAAGCAAAGCAGCCAGCCACTGGCTCTTACCTCGACCTCAGTCCGAAAATGATGATCCTGCCTCCAGGAAACCTCCAAATAAGACTGAGAGCTTTCTCCTCCCGTTTTATAATCCTCTCTAGTACTGGGATTAAAGGCGTGCACCACTACCATCTGGTTTTTATGGCAAACTAGTGTGGCTACTAGGATTAAAGGGCTGTGTCATTGCTGCCTGGTCTGTAAGGCTGGCCAGTGTGGCTGTTTTACTTTTCTGATCCTCAGGCAAGCTTTATTTATTAAAATAGAAATGAAATGGCACTCAGAAATTCTTGGAAATTCCATCTTAATCCCAAACTAAAATTGATTTAACAACTTTTTATGAAACTCAACAATTTTTAAAGTCAAACATTTTAACATAACACAATGCAAAGATACACTCATTGGTATTTATATACTAGGGATGATGGGAGAAAAATATTAAATCTCTCTCTTTTCTATATTTAAAAGTATATTTTCTTTCTCTCTTTTTTTTCCTTTGAGACAGGGTTTCTCTGTAGCTCTGGCTGTCCTAAAACTAGCTCAGTAGACCAGGCTGACCTCACACTCAGAAAGATCTGCCTGCCTCTGCCTCCCAAGTGTTGTTATTAAAGACATGAACCAACACTGCCTGGCATATATGTCTCTTAAGAGGAGAAAGTTTTTATCTGTATAGTGAGAACAGCAGTTCATGATGTTCCATACCATAGCCTCAAGTCCGAGCCAAGGGTTTCAGGCAGCATTTGTTGGTGTCGCACAGTAGGGCAGCATATGCCCAACACAGTGTGTGAATTATAAGACTGCAATTATGTCACGAGGAGCAACATGAGCAAGCACTGCCGATTCATTACAATTTGATTGGAATTAACTTTTGGTTGTTGAACATTGAGAAACCTTTTGTGGACAGAAAGATAGTTCAGTGATTAGTATCGTGTTCTGCAGTGTTTGATAAGTGCAGGAATCGGGAGTGGTTTCACTTGGAATTGGCAGTAGAATCAGGCTGTGGGAACAAGTGTGCCCTTGTCATCATAGCTCCTGGACTTCGTTCCAACTCTTCTTCCTGCACCTCTGTGTGCCCTCCTTTAGGTTGCCCAAGTATTCCTGCCAATTCATTGAGATGTGTCTAATGGTGACAGCTGATCACGGGCCCGCTGTCTCTGGGGCCCACAACACCATCATCTGTGCTCGGGCTGGAAAGGACCTTGTCTCCAGCCTCACATCAGGGCTGCTCACCATTGTAAGTCTGCTCTTCCTGCGAGGTAACAGCTTTGGTATCATGCTGCCTCAGTGCAGCATGCTCCTTCGAGGAGCCCCTTGGTATAAACCCTTGGACCAGATGCTGTTCTGGGCATCCTGGGTTGGTTTGCAAGGCTAGGAAAACCATCACACTCAGAGCAGTGTGGGTTTGTTTCTCCTGCAGGGAGATCGATTTGGGGGTGCCTTGGATGCAGCAGCAAAGATGTTCAGTAAAGCATTTGACAGCGGCATTATTCCCATGGAATTTGTGAACAAGATGAAGAAGGAAGGAAAACTGATCATGGGCATTGGCCACCGAGTAAAATCGGTGAGTTGTTGTTCCCGCTAAGGTCTTGAAATGGGTAGTGACAAGAGCTTGTCAGTTGAGTAGAAACACTTGGGCCTGGAGAGATGGCTTCACAGTTAAGAGTGCTTCCTGCTCTTAAAGAGGACCTGGGTTCAGTTCCCAGCACCCACATGGTGGCCCACAACTCTTAACTGTAGTTCCAAGTAACCCAATAGCCTCTTCTGGATTCTTGATACCAGCATGCAGGTGGTGCACACACATACGTGCAGGCAGAACACTTTATGCACCTAAAATGAAAATAAAACCAAGAAAGAAAGAAATACTCAAGGTCTTGATCCCCCCCCAACCCCCCATATGCATTTCTTGGGACATATAGACAGATACCAAATGCAAGGTGACTCTTTCCCAATCATATGCATTTCTTGGGACATAGAGACAGATACCAAATGCAAGGTGACTCTTTCCCAATCATATGCATTTCTTGGGACATAGAGACAGATACCAAATGCAAGGTGACTCTTTCCCAATCATATGCATTTCTTGGGACATAGAGACAGATACCAAATGCAAGGTGACTCTTTCCCAATCATAATACAGGTGGATGCCTAAGGGTTTTCAGTTCATTCAGCTTCAGTCTTCCACATGAACTTGCAGGAGAAGGAACCAAGAGCTAGAAGGGGAAGTGTCCATTGCCTTCTACAGGTTGTACTTTGTGTTACACAAATCTCAGTGACCTATAGCGAACATAACCGTACCTGCCATGGGTTGGCTGTGGCTGTTCTGCCATCTCTGCTAAGCCTCACTGGGGTCTATATGTGACTTTGGTGTGGCAGTCAGAGGACAGCCTATTAGAGTCAGTTCTTTCCTTCCACAGTGTGGCTAGAACTCAGGTTGTCAGGCTTGGTGGCGGGTGCCTTAATCCACCGATCCATTTCTGGCCCTTTACTCACATTTCATTGGCTAAAGCAAGCCAGACAGATACACTTCACATACTTGGTTCAGAAAAGTAATAATATTAAGGCAAGCCCAATTGGAATAGACCCATGGGGAAAGACAGAGTATTTTAAACAGTATGGTCCTGTGCAGGACTGACAGGCACCTGAATGTCCTGATAGCGTGTCCTTTCTGGTCACTAGTGTTCAGATTTAAGGTGTGTCTGAATCATCTCACCCACTGTTAGCCGTGGGGTCTCTGTCTTAGGGTTCCTTCTCATTTTCATATTCCTCCTCCTCTCTTCTCTTCTGTTTGTTTATTGAGGCAGGGTCTCTCTTCCACACCTTGGCTGTCCTGGAACTCCTTATGTAGTCCAGGCTGGCCTCGAGCTCACGGAGATCCTCCTGTCTCTGCCTCCCAAGTCCTGGAATTAAAAGCATGCCCCACTACATCCAGTTAGGGTTTCAGTTGCTGCGATGAAAATGCCCCGATCAAAAACAACCTGGGGAGGGAAAGGGTTTATGTCTTCTTAGAACTCTTAGGTCACAGTCTATCACTGAGGGAAGTCAGGGCAGGTCCTCTAGGCAGAGGCTACTGAAGAACACTGTTTATTGACTTGATCAGCTAGCTTTCTTATACAACCTGGGACCACAAGGTGGCACCACTCACAGTGGCTGAACCTTCCACGTCAATCATCAATCAAGAAAATATTCCCACAGAGTCACCTATAGGCCATTCTGATAGAGACATTTTCTCACTTGAGGTTTCTCTTCACAGATAACTCTAACTTATTGACAAAAAAACAAACCAGCCAACCATCCACCCAGGACAAGACAGTCTCTATAAAAGATGGCTATTTGTCAATGTCACAGTTCTGGATCTTTTTCTAAGATTTTGGGGTGCATTGTTGCCCCGTTCCCAGCATGTGCAGAACTTTTTTATAGCTTGACCAGATGACAGAGCTGGTGGGCAGCCTGGCTTATGGCCAGGCCTAAAACAGAGTAAGAATGGCTGAGTCTAGCCCCCTCTTCCTTCTTGAACATTTCGGGGGGGTCAATTCCTTTCTTGTAATGAAGAGATCACTACAGAGGTTGTTTTGAGACTCAAGTGAGACATAAGGAGACCTGTAAACCTTTCTGCTTCCCAGCATTGTCATTGTGGGTGCTACACAGAATTGTGCACAGAAGTTTGGCCCCCATGCTGGCTCCAGGATCAGACAGGCACAGCTCTGTGCACTAGCAGCACAATCACAAGCCCTTCCCTTGCCGGCCGTGTCTGAGTGGGTGTTTCTGTAACCGGGTCTTCTTAGATAAACAACCCGGACATGCGAGTGCAGATCCTCAAAGACTTTGTCAAGCAGCACTTCCCCGCCACCCCGCTGCTCGATTACGCCCTGGAAGTGGAGAAGATCACCACCTCAAAGGTAACGAAGGGTTGGATTTCTGATTTTCAGGGAGTTTTGTTTTGTTTTGCTATTGAGACAAGGACTCCCGTAGTACAGGCTGGATTTAAAGTCAATGTTAGTAGAGAGTGCAATCCATTTTCCACACCCTGCTCAAATAGGTAATTTTAAAATGGCTTCAATGTGAGTTCAAAGCCAACCTGGTCTACAAGACCTAGTTCCAGGACAGGCTCCAAAAGCTACAGCAAAAAAACCCTGTCTCGGCAAGATCTCCTGAGTAAATTGGGAGCATGGGGACCTTGGGGGAGGGGGGAAGGATTGAAGGTGGGAGGGTAGCAGAGAAAAGCGTAGCGCTCGATAGATATCAAAAAAAAAAGGTGTTCTTTACCACCAAAACAAAAAAACGAAAAAAAACTGTCTCAGGAAAAAAAAAAAGTGACTTCAAAATTCATAGTCATCATGTTAGCTGCTTCCCGTTGCTGTGCAAACACCGGGCAGAAGCCCGTTACAGGGGAGGATTGATGTGGTAACTTCTAGTGGTTCCAGGCTGTGGAGTCAGGGAAGGCCTGGCAGGAGAGAGTGGCTCACGCCTTCCCAACTAGTGCTCTCCTCCCTTGGGCTCCTCGCTTGTGGGTGGAGCTTCCCACAGTCACAGCAGGTCTCCCCATATCAAATCCTCTCTGGAAAGTTCTTAGAGATAGGATGTGAGCTTTACTGATCTCCCAGGAGCTTCTTAGTCCAGTCAAGTTATTTATCAAAATTAACTGTTGTAGTAACAGTAGTAATAACAGTGGTCGTAACTAACAGAGAAAATGAGAAATGACAAAACTTTGGATGTTTTGCCTTCCCAGAAGCCAAATCTTATCCTGAATGTGGATGGTTTCATTGGTGTCGCATTTGTGGACATGCTGAGGAACTGTGGCTCCTTCACCCGGTGAGTGTCTCAGCCTCTGTTCCAACTGTGGGGGACTCAGAAAGTATGGCGAGGCGTCAAAAGAAGATTGAAAGTTGCCTCTGGCCCTGCCACCTACAGCACCCACTTTTCCCTTTGGAACCATAGAATTGCTCTCTGGGCAGGAGTGCTGTCTCTTAAGGGGGTCATGTGAGTACAAGTTGTTTGTGTCTTTCAGGGAGGAAGCTGATGAGTACGTTGACATTGGCGCCCTCAATGGCATCTTTGTTTTAGGAAGGAGCATGGGCTTCATTGGTGAGTCAGCTGCTGGCGTCAGGGTTTTGTGTTGGCTACACTACTTCCCCTGTGTGCGAAGGTCTTCCACAGATGTCACATAATCACCAAGCATGCTTTTTGTTCTTTTTGGTTTTTTTTTCTCTCTCTCTTTTGGGTTTTTGAGACAGAGTTTCACTGTGTAGCCCTGACTGTCTTGGAATGCACTCTGTACCAAGCTGGCCTCGAACTCAGAGATCCTCCTGCCTCTGCCTCTGAGTGCTGGGATTAAAGGAGTGCGCCACCACCGCCTGGCTTGTGTTTTGTTCTGTTGTTTTGTTTTCTACCTCACTGTACCCTTCCATGCCCTGTGCCACCACTGCCTAGCTAACTTTTCTTTATCTGTGTTCTTTTTATTACAGGGAATAGTTTCCCTTACTAGTTAAAGTAAAATTCAACCTAGCAGTTCCCTTTTTGCTAAGTCTAGCTGTTCTACCGATGAAATGAATCTGGAATTCCTGCCCTATTTTGGTGTGGGTGTGAGTGTGCATGTGTGCATGAATGTGTGAGTCTGTGTGTGTGCGCACACATGTACACATGTGAGTTTGTGGTTTTTGTTTTTGTTTTGGTTTTTCAAGACAGGGTTTCTCTGTAGCTTTGGAGCTTATCCTGGAACTAGCTTTTTTTTTTTAATCTTATTTATTTTATTTCATGTGTATTAGTGTTTTGCCTGCATGTATGTCTGTATGAAGGTGTCAGGTCCCCTGAAACTGGAGTTACACACAGTTATGAGCTGCTATGTGGGTGCTGGGAACGGAACCCAGGTCCTCTGGAAGAGCAGCAGTCAGTGCTCTTAACCACTGAGCCATCTCTCCAGCCCCAAAACTAGCTCTTGTAGACCAGGCTAGCCTCGAACTCACAGAGATCCACCTGCCTCTGCCTTCCAAGTGCTAGGATTAAAGGTGTGCGCCACCACCACCTGGCTTGTGTTTTGTTTTATGGTTTTGTTTTCTACCTCACTGTACCCTTCTGTGCCCTGTGCTGAGGGTTAAACCCTGGAAGGGCTTCGTACCTGCTAGGCAAAGACTACACAGAACTACATCACCAGCCAAGTGTCCCCATTTGTGTGTCAGAAAGATTTTCCTCCCCATCCTCTGCCCACCACCATGCTTATGAAACTAACGAAAAATGCATTGGTTCCATTTTAGGGCACTATCTTGACCAGAAGAGGCTGAAGCAGGGCCTGTATCGTCACCCATGGGATGATATTTCCTATGTTCTTCCGGAACACATGAGCATGTAACTGAGTCAGGAACCCTGCTGGAGTAAAAGGAAGACAAGAGCTCCCTCCTGAGTAAGAATGGACAGACAGCTGTAAGCAGAGTCTATTATAGGCTGGGCCTGGATCAGAAATAGCCATTGATGTACAGGCATTGAAGACAACACCTGCAGGCTAGTATCCATGCAGTCCACACAAAGAAGCTTAGTACTTTTATATATGCATATTATATATATGCATAGAAATTGAAAACCAAGCCAATACTTGTGACATTTGCTCTGCTACCTGCTGTATCTATTGTATGGAAGACTCTAAGTACTCTCAGAATAGTGTTCTTTTAGGGCCTGATGATGTTGCTTTCTTTTTTTAATTAGTTAAAAATTTATTTTTCCTTTGGAGGAAGGGAATGCAACTTTTAAGACTTCAAGATACTATCTGACATCTGGTATCCCACTTCCTGTTCATCTTCACACAACATGAAGAACACTGTATTAATCTGATTTTTAAGGATCTTTTTTTCTGTGTTATGTGTTAAGGGTTCATTTAGTATCCCACTGATATATTCTGTGTTACGGATCAGTGTCTTCTTATGTTGGGGAGGGGTGGGACCATTGCATCCTTAGCCATTGTCACACATATGTGGCGTAGTAACTTAAATGTAAAGTTGTAACATACTAGTGTTTAAAATGGAAACGCAAGCAAAAAGCTGTGAAATGTCTCATGTCTCACGTTCTGTGTTTATGCAGCTGATTTGTCTGTTACTGAAGTGTGGGTCCAAAGCCTCATACAGCTGTTTTACATCTGTAACTCACAAAGATTCAGGCAGCTGCCACCTCAGTCTCCTCTCTGTATTACTATGTTTGGTTTAAATAAACTATACAGTAACAGTGACATGGTGCTGTTCTGTGTCGCCTACTTTGAGACAAAGCTGTCCTGGAACGGTAAGCCAGGCTGGCCTCTACTGGGATTAAAGGCATGTCCCACTACCCCAGCTCTTAGTTTTAGCATTTTAAAATCCATTTCCATCTCTTGAAAAGAAAAAGATAATGAAAATACCAGTATATATCCAGTCATGACCCCACTCCCAAAGGCTATAAAAACCTTAAAGTTTAGGCTTGGTGGCACCTTTAATTCCATCACTTGGGATCAGAGTTCAAGGCCAGCCTGATCTCTCTGGCACCTACTAGGTTTTCGGACAGCCAGGGCTGCAAAACCTGATTTGTTGGTGGTGTTTGTTTTTATTTTGTTTTGTTTTTCAAAACGGAGTTTCTCTGTGTAGCCCTGGCTATCCTGGAACTCGCTCTGTAGACCAGACTGGCCCTGATCTCACAGAGATCCCCCTGGCTTTCCTCCCAAGTGCTGGGATTTAAGGCGTGTGCCACTACTACCTGGCTATGAAACCTGTCTTTTAAAAAAAAGAAAAAGCAGGAGGTAGAGAGATGGCCTAGGAGTTAAGAGCACTGGCTGTTCTTCCAGAGGACCCAGGTTCAATTCCCAGCCCCCATATGGCAACTCACAGCTGTCTGTAACTCCTGTTCTAGGAGATCTGATGCCCTCATACAGGCATGCATTCAGGAAAACCGCCAATGTACATAAAATAAAAATTGAAAAAAAAAAAAAACAGCTGGGCAGTGGTGGAGGTGCACGCCTTTAATCCTAGTACTTGGAAGGCAGAGGCAGGCAGATCTCTGTGACTTCAGGGCCAGCCTTCTGGTCTGCAGGCATACATGCAGACAGAATATTGTATACACAATAAATAAATTTTAAAAGGAAATAAAAATCCACTTTTAATCTGCACTTCCCCTTCTCAATTAGTGGTAACTCTAGGCATTACTTAAGCCAAGAGCTGGAGTCACCCTTCTGCTCTCCTGGGCTCCAAGTTCTGTTGATTTTACCCTTCAACTCTCCTCTGATCTATCTGTATCTTCTAACTGGTACCCTTATTTCCTCTTTTGTCCTGGTACAATCCATCCTCCTTACAAACACCAGTGACATTTAAAAATCAAATTGAGGGCTGGTGAGATGGCTCAGCAGGTGAAGACATCAGCTACCAAGCCTGCCCGCATGAATATGTCAGGAACCATGCAGAAGGAAAGAATTGACTCCTGAACGTCTCCGACCACAGGTGTGTCTGGGCCTGTGCACAACTACACTACCTACCTAGACTAAATAAATGTAAAAAGAAAATCGAATTAGGACACTTCACTTCCTTGCTTGAAGTCCCAAAGTGGCTTTTCATTTTTCTTTGGAACCCTGGCTGACCAGGAACTCACTCTGTAGACCAGGCTGGCCCGTTCCTCACTTAAGTATATATGAAACGGTGGGTATGCGGCAAACATTTGATTCAGCACTACCTCGTTTAACCCTGTGTTCTTTTTTTCTTTTTTTTTTTTTTTTTTTTTTTTTTTGGTTTTTCGAGACAGGGTTTCTCTGTAGCTTTGGAGCCTGTCCTGGAACTAGCTCTGTAGACCAGGCTGGCCTCGAACTCATAAAGATCCGCCTCCCAAGTGCTGGGATTAAAGGTGTGCGCCACCACCACCCGGCTAAGAAAAGTACATTTTATTTTATTTTATGGTTTTTTTCGAGACAGGGTTTCTCTGTAGCTTTGGAGCCTGTCCTGGAACTAGCTCTTGTAGACCAGGCTGGCCTCGAACTCACAGAGATCCGCCTGCCTCCCGAGTGCTGGGATTAAGGGCATGCGCCACCACCACCTGGCTTAATTAAATAAATAAAATAAAATAAAATTGAAAAATACTTTAATTTGTTTTGTTTTTTTGTTTTTCAAGGCAGGGTTTCACTGTGTAAAAGCTTTAGCTGTCCTGGAACTCGCTCTGTAGACCAGGCTGGCCTCGAGCTCACAGAGATTCGCCTGCTTCGGCCTCCTCAGTGCTAGGATTAAAGGCGTGCGCCACCACTGCCCGGAGAAAGCCATGTTTAAAATATAAATTGGGCGTGGTGGTTACACGCCTTTAATCCCAGCAGGGGTAGGTGGATCTCTGTGAGCTCCGGGCCATCCTGATATACAGAGCGAGTTCAAAATCAAACAAACAAACTAAATGTTTGTGTGTACGTGTGGCGGTGAGAGTAGCCTCCAAAGCAATTTAAAGTAGAAAATTCAACAAAACACGCACAGAGGGCAACCCTAATCCCCCCCCCAACACCCGCAGCAAACCCTGAGCTAGCCTCACTAGAAGGCGCAAACTTGGCGGAAGTACGCAGGCGCAGCTCCGCCCCACGCGCACTATTTAATCCCAGAATGCCTCAGCGTCGTACCAGTGTTGCCTCACAGTTAGGAAGCTGAGGGGGCTGGTGCGGCGGCGTCAAGATGGCGGCGGCGGTGGCGGCAGCGGCGGCTGCTGCGGCCGCGGCTGCATCTCTCCAGGTGCTGGAGATGGAGAGCATGGAGACCGCCGCCGCCGGTTCCGCGGGCCTGGCTGCCGAGGTCCGAGGCAGTAGTACGTTGGACTTCGGGCCCGGGATCTCTGCCATGGAGGCGAGCGGGGGCGATCCAGGCCCAGAGGCCGAGGACTTCGAGTGCAGCACTCACTGCTCCGAGCTATCCTGGCGGCAGAACGAGCAGCGGCGGCAGGGCCTGTTCTGCGACATCACCCTGTGCTTCGGTGGGGCCGGAGGTCGCGAGTTCCGTGCCCACCGCTCGGTGCTGGCCGCCGCCACCGAGTACTTCACGCCCCTGCTCTCGGGCCAGTTTTCCGAGTCGCGCTCCGGCCGGGTGGAGATGCGCAAGTGGAGCTCGGAGCCGGGACCCGAACCTGACACGGTGGAAGCCGTTATCGAATACATGTACACCGGACGCATCCGAGTGAGCACCGGCAGCGTGCACGAGGTGCTCGAGCTGGCCGACAGGTAGATGATCGGGGGCGAGCGGGGGGTTCGGGGGGTGGTGTCTGCGGGGACGGGCGGGACAGCCACCGCGCCTGGCACGGAGGATGCCTTTGAGAGTCTAGCTGGTGCGCCTTGCACAGTAGAGCGCAGGTTCCAGGTGTAGGGACAAAGACGGTGAAAAGCTGTGTGTAGAGTATCACTCTTGTGATGACGACATTAAAAAAAAAAAACCCCAGTGGAAGGCTAGCTGCGGGATGGAGGAGATGACATTTAAACCGACCTCGAATGGCAAGAGAAATTGGCAGTGGAAAGGGGGAAGGATGCGCCTTACAGACTCCCAAAGGCCCTCGGTCGGGATCCAGCTTGTGAGTCTGGATCTGTCGGGTGACGGGGAGGATGGTGTATGAGATGCATTGCGAAAAGTTTTGCATTTTACTGGGTGTGATGGATGAGAAAGTGGGTAGAGAGATGATCTGACTGAAATATTTCCAAAGGTTTTCTTAGCTATTGTGGAAAATGGATTTTAGGGAGCCAGAAAAAGATGGCCCTGAGGTCGGTTTGGAGGCAGGTGGACGCCGTTTTTAGGGATGGTAGTACCCTTACAAATCCTTTAACACGCACCTCTTGAGCCGAGGTATGCACCAGACACTGATTTTCATGTGATCAAAACACATGAAAATAAATCCTTTTCCTTACGGAACTCCTGTCGTTTAACGGTGAATATATAGCTTGTTGAATGGCTGTCACAGCTGTGATACAGCAGGATGTAATGTGGAGCTGTGCGTTACAGGCCCTGGTGGAGGGTGATGGAAGGGATGGGCTTCGTTTTGTTTGTTTGTTTGTTTGTTTTTGTTTTAGAAACAGGGTCTCCCTGTGTATCTCTGGCTGTCCTGGAACTCACTTTGTAGACCGGGATGGCTTTGAACTCCAAATCCACCTGCCTCTGCCTCTCTGTGTGCTGGGATTAAAGGAGTGCACTACTATGGCCAGCTGGGAGGAGCTATTTTGAAATTGGGTGGATAGAGGAAGTTCAAAAGACATAATAAAGGGATGTCGGTGGCCAGGTAGTGTGCTTCAGCTAGAGATTGCCAGTCTAAAACCCCCACGCAGAGAGACAGAAGAGCAGGATCATGTTGCTGGTCGGAAGGAGGGAGGCAGTTAAAAGGAACAAAAGCATCACTGTGGTGAGGATGGAGCCTTAGGGTAGTGGTTCTCGACTTTCCTAGCTGTGACCCTATAATACAATTTCTCATGTTGTGGTGACCCGCTAAGCATAAAATTATTTTTGTTGCTATTTCACAATTGTAATTTTGCTAGTGTTATGAAACGTAACATAAATATCTAATATGCAGGTTCTCTGATATGACCCCTGTGAAAGGGTCATTTGACCCCAGGGGGTCTCAACCCACAGATGGAGAACAGCCTTGTGGGCAGCCTGTGAAAGGAGCTGAACTTTCGTTTTTTGAGACAGGGTTTCTCTGTGTAGCTTTGGAGTCTGTCCTGGCACTAACTCTGTAGACCAGACTGACCTTGAATTCAGAGATCTGCCTGTCTGCCTCCCAGCTACACAGGGTTTCTTTGTGTAGCCTTGGCTGTCCTAGAACTAGCTCTCTAGATCAGGCTGGCCACAAAGTCATAGCGCTCTGCCTGCCTCTGCCACCCAAGTGCTGGGATTAAAGGTGTGCGCCACCACTGCCCGGTTAGAGCTGAACTTTTTAAAATTAGAAGTTGGTTAGAATGATACTGTTTTATTTAATAAATTTTGTATTGGGAAAAAAGGATACAATGATGGGAGGATGCAGACTAGTTTAAGTCACCGCAATAGTGGTAGAGGCTTGGATTGAGAAGGAAGGTGATGAGAAGAGGTGACACCTGTGTGTGTGAGGTCTATTTTATGTGTGTGGGTGTTTTGCCTGCATTTATATGTGCACAGTGTTAGTGCTTGGTGCCTAAGGAGACCAGAAAGAGAGCATGCCGTGCCGGCAATTGAACCTGAAGAGCAGCCAGTGCTTTTAACTGCTGAGCCATCTCTGCAGGACATCTGTGTTTTGAAGTAGAGATGAACTGCCAGTGGACTTGATATGGGAGTAAGGAAAAAATTTTTGACCCTAGCAATTGGAAAGATCTGATTGTTATTACAGTCTGAGGAAATGCTGGGAATTTAATCCCAGCACTCTTGGAAAGCAGAGACAAGCAGATCTCTGAGTTTTAGACCAGTTTTAGTATGGTCTGTATATTTAGGCCAGCCAGGGATTTATAATGAGATCTACCCCACCTCCTCACTCCTCAAAAAAGATTTGGGAAAACAGGGGTTGTGGGGATGACCCAGCCATGGATAAAATGCCTGTACTGCAGCATTCCTGTAACCCCAGCCTTGAAGGAGAGGGCAGAGACGGGCTGATTTCTGAGGCTCATTGGCCAGCCAGACTGGCCCAGTGGATGGGGCTCAGTGAGAGACCTTGTCTGAAAAAATAAAGGTCGAGGGGCTAGAGAGACAGCCCAGTGGCTAAGAACACTTGTTACCGTTGCAGAAGACCTAGGTTGGATCAGTTCCCAATGCCCACATGTTGGCTCACAACCATCTGTAACTCCTGTTCCAGTGGATCTGATATCTTCTGGCCATCAAGGACATCAGGCACACATGGTGCATAGATAAACATGTAGGCAAAACACTTGTACACATACATCTTTTTTAAAAGTCTAGAATAAAATGGAGATCAATCAAAGAAAGACATCTGATATCAAAGCCTTGTGCCTCTCTACATTCATACTCAAACACACAAAAGATGTGGGAAAATGAGCAGATTCGAGAAGGTCGGTGTGGACTTGGTCACGATGTCTGGATAAGCTGTTAGATTGAAAAACATTGCATCTCCAGTCAAGTTATGAAGGAAATCACAAGTAGAAACAATGTCACAAATAGGGATATTTCCAGGGACTGGAGAGATTGCTCGGCCATTAAGAGCAATGACTGCTTTTCCAGAGGACCTGTGTTCAGTTCCCAGAACACATATGGTGGTTCACAGCCATCTGTAATTCCAGTTTGAGGGTCCAACCAACTCCCTCTTCTGATATTGGCAGTAGGCTTATACATACATTCAGGCACTTGGAAAGCAGAGGCAGACTATTTCTGTACAGCCAGGGCTGTTACCAGAGAAACCCTGTCTCAAAAAAACAAAAGTATTAAAAAGGATTGGGTGTAAGGTATGGTGCCTACTTAGTTGACTCTAAAATAGGAAATGGTGGAATATGTTTGTGCTGAAGAAAATGATTCTGTGGAAGAGAAGAAACTGATAGTGTAAGAGCAGGGCAGTGGGCACGGATAGGTTCTGAAATCAAGGAAGGCCATACTAAATCCATACTAAAATTAGAGATCGAGTGTTGCTTGCACTCCTGTAATTCCAGCACTTGGGAGCCTGAGGCAGGAGATCTAGGCCAATCTGAACTATTTAGTGAAACCCTTTCCAGAAAATAGTAAGGACTGGATGCTGGCTGTGGTGGCTCATGCCTTTAATCCCAGCACTCAAGAGGCAGCAGCAGGTGGTCAAGGCCACCAAGGCTACATAGAGAGACCCTATCTCAAAATGAAACCATAGGCCAAAGTGAGAAAGAAAATTACAAGGTATAACTGCAGGCAAATTGATTGGTGGAAAGATAGAAAGTCCCTCCCTGCCTACCTGATTGCTTGTCTTAAAGTACAAGACTGGGTCCTCAGGATGGGGTAGGATGTGTCCAGGCCCTGAGAAGGAAGTTTGTTAAATGAAACTCAAAAGAAGAGCTATTATCAAAGCTTGCTTAGTCTGTCTGTGACTTAAAGCTCTAACTTGCTGACATGGTGGTGCATGCCTTCATTCTTTTCACTAGGGAAGCAGAGACAAGCTGCCTCTGCGTTCAAGGCCAGCCAGGGCTACATAGCGAGACCTTGTCTCAAAAATACAAAAAAAACAAAACCTAACTTTTCTCCATCTTTCATATGTGCCTGTAATGATTGAGCTTAATGAGCTCTGAGGTAGGATCGTCTTCTCTGTGCCCACATATACTGCCTGTGATCCAGCCCTGCGTGGCACTTGGATTAGAAATAATAGAATGAGCAGTCTCTAGGCTCAGTGCTTTAATCCCAGCTCCTCAGGAGGCTGAGGCAGAAGAATCACTGATTAGATAGATCCTGTCTCAAAAAAAGCAGGTTGGAGGGAGGAATTATATAGTAGAGCACCTGCCTAGCATGTTTAGGCCCTGAGTTGAATCCCCAGTCCTATAATAAATATAAACGTGTGCAGCATAGTGTTCCTTACATAACAATACCTAGTGTGTAATAGCTATTGTTTTAATAGAGTAATGCTTCCCAAAACCTGTCTTAAGGGGTGTACTTCAGAATTACCTGCTAAACATAGGAGCCTGAAGCACCCTGGGAATCAGGTGGTTCTGGCACCCAGATGTCTGGGGTTCTCTAGAGTCTAGAGCCTTTACCCGCCACTCTACCTTGTCTTTGTTTTATCTCTAAGGTGGGAATGTTTCTTCAAAAAGGTTAAGAAAGCTTGTCTTAATTCATCTGTATTTTGTAATTAAGTAGTTATTAAGCACAATAACCATAATAAACCATTATTGAATGGAAATGGCCTGTCTTGATGACATCATTCTTAGATTGTTTAAGGTTCTTTTCAGTTGAAGGGTCTTTTTCTTCTATAACCTCGGTCTCAGATTGACCGCTCTTGGGCTAAATGCTATTAGATTTATGATTTGAGCCAACACTGTGTTTTAACTCATATTAATTTAGGTGGGTGGGCAGTGTGCTATAAATCACTTTTTTTTAACTACACATGATTTTTTTGTTGTGATTTTGTTTTATTTCCAGGCTTCAGCATTGGGCAAAGCCCCTTAGTCTACTTTCTGTGATTGCCCAAAGAGATGAAAACCTCTGACTCAGCCAAGGCTGAGTTCTTTGAGATACCTGACCAAGCTGAGCCTTCAGGAAGTTATAGTTCCTACCTGCCTCTAGTTTAGGCCAAAACCGTTTCTCAATAAAAATGAATCCAAAGCTGGGAGTGATAGTGCATGTCTGTGATCCTGGCAGATAGATGGTAGGAGCAGAAGGGTCGTGTAATGATTGTTCTGTCTCTTTAAGAGAAGCCACGCCCACTCCCTCCCCCATCCGCTGAGGCAGGCTGATCTTCAGCTTCCGGCCTGAGCTCTCTCTCTTTTCTGTCTTCCTCTTGGAGAGGCAACTTCTGCCTCTCTGGGCACTTCTCCCCTTCCCCCGCTTCTGTCTCTCTCTCCCCCCATCCCTCTCTTTCTACCTCTCTCTCTCCCCCTCCCTCTTTCTGCCCTTCTCCCTTCCCTTCCATAACTCCTAAAATAAATGTCCAACTCCACTCTGTATGGTGTGCCTATCCATATCTCTCTTGCCCGCCCCCCACTGCCACATGGAGACCTGGAGACCAGCTGCGTGGTCTCGTGCGCTGTCCCTGCCTAGGACTGCCCACTGCAAGGGACTTGCACCATCCTGGGACCCGGGGACCAGCCAGCCGCCCACAAAGCTTGCTGGGGACCAGCCGCCTTCCTGCCGCAGTCCCTGCCTGGGACTGGCTGCTTAAGGCAGCAAGCTGCCAGGGACCCGCAGCAAATCCATTTCAGGTCGTCCTTCACTATATGGTGTGTTGGAGACCAACCAGCCTGGGCTACTTGAGACGCTGTCCCAAAATAAATAAATAAATAAGAGGTCCAGTGACTGCAAAGGGATTAGAAAAGATGTCAAAAATGCATTTGGATTGGCATTTGTCCTTGTTGTATGTATGTATCTGTGTGACAATATGTGCATATGGGTGTAGTACCCAAGAAGGCCAGAAAAGGGCATTGGACCCCTTGTAACTGGGGTTAGGCAGTTGTGAGCTACTCAGTATGGGTGCTGGGAACCAAACTCAAGTCTTCAAGTGCCGTCTTCTGGCTTCCAAGGGTACCAGTTATGTATGTCATACATAGACATACATGCAGGCAAAATACCCATACATAGAAAATAGAATCCAGGCATAGTGGCACATATTTTTAATCCCAGCACTCGGGAGGCAGAAGGAAGATCCTCTTGTTTCAGACAGAGTTATATGATGAGACTGTCGCCGGGCGGTGATGGCGCACGCCTTTAATCCTAGCACTCGGAAGGCAGAGGCAGGCTGATCTCTGAGCTCGAGACCAGCCTGGTCTACAAGAGCTAGTTCCAGGACAGGCTCCAAAGATAGAGAGAAACCCTGGTCTTGAAAAACCAAAAAAAAAATAAAATAAAATAAAGGCTGTGCAGTGGTGGCACACACCTTTAATCTCAGTACTCAGGAGTCAGGCAGGCAGATCTCTAAGTCTGAGGCCAGCCTGGTCTACAGGGTGAGTTCTAGAACAGCTAGAGCTGTTAACACAGAGAAACCTAATTTCCAAAAAAAAAAAAAGAAAAAAACCAAAGCAAACAAAGAAACAACAAATAATTAATTAAAAAAAGTTTTCCAGGCAGGCCTTGACCTTATGATTCTCCTATCTTGTTCTCCTGAGTTTATGATTCATGAATACAGGCACGAGCATGTAATCTCACTTTTTACAAATGTATTATTGTGTGTCTATGATGTGTGGGTGCCAGAGTGCACACCTGGAAGTTAGATAATAAAGAGGACAACTTTGTGGGCTCTAGGGATTGAAATGGGTCTCTAAGCTTGCTCTGGCAAGTGCTTTCACCCACTGAGCCATCTGCATAATAAGACCTATCTCAACCCCTTCCTCCTGAAAAACTTGCTCGTTTTTTTTTCTTTCCAGATACTGTGCTTATGAGATTAATCCTACCATTTCAATGTGTATAATTCAAGTACACCTACATTACAACCAAATAAGTACATTCCAGAATTAATCATTTCTCTTTTTCTTGATTCTAGATTCTTATTGATTCGTTTAAAAGAATTTTGTGGAGAATTTCTCAAGAAAAAACTTCATCTTTCAAATTGTGTGGCCATTCATAGTTTAGCCCACATGTACACCCTGAGTCAGCTCGCTATGAAAGCTGCAGATATGATCCGGAGAAATTTCTATAAAGTCATTCAGGATGAAGAATTTTATACTTTACCTTTCCATCTCATTCGAGACTGGCTTTCGGATTTGGAAATTACCGTGGATTCTGAAGAAGTTCTTTTTGAAACAGTTTTGAAGTGGGTTCAGAGAAACGCTGAAGAGAGAGAAAGATACTTTGAAGAACTTTTTAAATTGCTCAGGTTGTCCCAGATGAAACCCACTTACCTTACACGGCATGTCAAACCAGAGCGTCTGGTGGCCAATAATGAAGTTTGCGTCAAGCTGGTGGCTGATGCAGTGGAGAGGCATGCGCTCAGAGCAGAGAATATACAGTCTGGCACACTCCAGCATCCCGCTCCCCATGTCTCACTCTTACCTCGCTATGGACAAAACATGGACGTAATCATGGTTATTGGAGGTGTGTCAGAAGGAGGAGACTATTTAAGTGAATGTGTGGGCTATTTTGTTGATGAGGACAGATGGGTAAATCTGCCCCACATTCATAATCACCTTGATGGACATGCCGTTGCAGTAACAGAATCTTACGTGTATGTTGCTGGCTCGATGGAACCAGGATTTGCTAAGACTGTGGAAAGGTACAACCCAAACTTGAATACATGGGAACACGTTTGTAGTCTGATGACGAGAAAGCATTCTTTTGGGCTAACAGAAGTCAAAGGGAAGCTGTATAGCATTGGAGGACATGGCAATTTTAGCCCTGGCTTTAAAGATGTGACTGTTTACAATCCTGAGCTTGATAAATGGCACAACTTAGAATCAGCACCAAAGATTCTTCGAGATGTCAAAGCACTAGCCATTGAAGACCGGTTTGTGTACATTGCTGCCCGCACTCCTGTGGACCGGGACACCGAGGATGGATTGAAGGCTGTAATTACTTGCTATGATACAGAGACTCGACAGTGGAAAGATGTAGAATCTTTACCACTTATTGACAATTACTGTTTTTTCCAGATGTCTGTGGTCAATTCAAACTTTTATCAGACAGCATCTTGCTGTCCCAAGAGTTATTCTTTAGAAAACGAAGAGGCAGTAAGAAAAATTGCCGGTCAGGTGTCTGATGAGATCCTTGAAAGCTTGCCTCCAGAAGTCCTGAGCATTGAAGGAGCAGCCATTTGCTATTATAAAGATGATGTCTTCATTATTGGAGGCTGGAAAAACAGCGATGATATTGACAAACAGTATCGGAAAGAGGCCTATCGATACTGTGCTGAGAGAAAGAGGTGGATGCTCCTTCCTCCCATGCCTCAGCCCCGTTGTAGAGCCACCGCTTGTCACGTTAGGATCCCCTACCGATACTTGCATGGCACACAGAGATACCCTATGCCTCAAAATTTAATGTGGCAGAAGGACCGCATCAGACAGATGCAAGAGATACACCGGCACGCCCTGAACATGCGGAGAGTGCCAAGTTCCCAAATTGAATGCTAAACTTGCCGACATGTGCAGCTGAAAACTGTTCTCTCCATTCCATGGGGCTGGAGATGCCTGGACTGTTACTTGGAAAAGTATGTCAATAACTTATTTTCTACTTGGACTTACTACCCTATAACGGAAGTTAGTTGGAAAAAAACCGGGAAACTCAGTTTAGTGTGGCAATTTTTGTTAACTTACAGTCCTGTCTTTAGTTTGTATGCTGGTAAATAAGATCTTATTAAAGAGAAGTGGGGAAAGCAAGTCAATTACTTGGCCTTTTTCCTGCCAACAACTGTAACTCCTTTGTTTTAGGGACCTAGATTTGGAGCTTTAAGCACCAGTATTATTTGCACATTTACTTTGATATTCCTTCACATTTTGTGTAGACTGTTTTCAGTGATATCGATTTATGCATTAAGTTCTCATCTGCAGGAGGCATGTGCAATAGTGAGACTGGATCTGAAGGTAAAAGCACAATGTTTCAGCAAGATTGATCTCAGAATGTTGGCGCTCACGTTTGTTGTATGTGTTTATAAATGCTGTTTTTGTTCCTTGGAAAGGGTGACCAATGAGAAGTTTGTGATTGGCACATCATCTGGTTTTTGTTTCTGCCACAGCTGTTTCTAGACTTGAAGCCATCATTCTGAGATGAGAATTGGGGAGGTATTAGTATTTAGCTGATTGACTAGAGAGGAAGTTACACAGGTGAAGTTTCTTTCTCAGAAGTGTTCAGTGTAGCTGAGAAAACAAGTGAACAACATTTTGAAACACTTTGAAGGGTTGTGACTGAGCTGAGGAGGATGCAGCATGCCCGTGACAATCACACGCGATGCCTTTGGTTCATTTTTTGCTCCATTGAATATAATATAGGCTCTTCATCAGTTCTTTCCACAAGAAAAACTTTCAAAATAGCAAGGAAGTAAGAGTTTAGAAAATATTCCTCTAAGAGAAGCCGTGTTGTTTCTGGCCCTTGATTGTCATAATATTGTACTGGATTACGCTAGACTTTTTTTTGAATTTGGAGCCTAGACTACCAAATCTGAGTACATAGTTTTGGCTTTTAAAAATTTAAGGCTTTCACATAACACATTTAATAGGAAAGTGTCAAAAGGTTAAATTATCAATTCAATGACTGTCATCTTTCAGAAAAGGTTTTTAATCTATACATATTTTTATTACTCTCCCTAAAGTAGTCTTTTTAGTTTTTTGAGACAGGGTCTCTCTCTATTTAGCCGTGGCTGGCTTGGAACTCAATAGGGTAGACTAGGCTTTGACCGTACATAGATCCTGAGGGAAAAGCTTCCAATGATAAGCTACAATGATACTGTACATTCACATTCCTCTAACTGTTCGCATTTATTAGCATTTTCTTGAGCTGTTATTTTAGAGCTCTCATATTCAAGATCTATAATTCTCAGTTGCATTAGGTATATCCTTGAGTCCCATTTTCTTAGTGTCTGCATATTCTTTGTTTGCTGATTTTATCTCCTATTTTTGTGTATGGTATTGAGGGTTAGCTCTTTTCTTTACAGTGTCTTTTGAGCCTTGTATTGGTATCATTGCTTTTGTACTATTTTTGATAATAAATCCCTGCTTAGTACTTAAAATTTTTTTGTTCATCTGTAGACAGTTAGAATATATAGTTTCCCATTTTTCTTTAAGAATCTGGATCTAATTTGTACTTAATTTCTGAACTCCCTTGTGCAGGATTTAGTGTTGGAGTGATCAGCCTTTGGCTTTTGTGAGTAATCCTGTTCTTGGTGGAGCATTGTGCAACTTCTCTTTGTGAATCCTTATTTCTCTTTTGGATTTTTGTTTTAATGCAAATCTCAATTTGCAGAGATTTCCCCTCTCTCTTTATATAATCTAACCTGATAACCTGTAATCTTGCTGATTTTAATTTACCTTTGTTTTGTTTTTTGTTTTTTTGACAGTCTTTCTGTGTAGTGTTGGCTAACCTGGACGTCTCTATGTAGGCCTGAACTCACGGAGATCTACCTTCCTCTGCCTGGGGTTTAAGGCCATGTCCCACCCACTGTGCTGGGCTTGCCGGCTCTTTAGCACACTAATTTCATTTTCCACTTCAGTTTCTTTTGTAAGTTCATGGTGTTAAGTCATTAAGGTCTTCCATTACATTTCGTTCTTTTCTGACCTAGTACTTGTCTGTACATTTTTTTTCCTTTGTAGCCTTCTTTCACCTGGTCTGTTTCATCTAAACTACGAGCCCCCTTGACTTGAAGCATAGCACCAGTGATGGATCTGGACTTCCCAAACCTCTGTACTCAGTACTTAAGAGATTCTCTGGAAGAGCTGTTTTGTCTATAAGCTGCTGGATATTGGCTCCCCATCCTTGTAGATTTACGGCCTTTAGCATGGCCAGCAGCATCACTGCCACTGTGCTTCAGCGCCTCTGGCACTTGTGATTATCATGTTTGTCATTCCTTTCACTCCCATATCTTTCTAAACACTGTTATGCTGGGTTGGCTTTGAGACTATATGAATATTTTTCATATTCAGAAAGGATTTCCATATTGATTTAACATTGACAAGTCACTAGCTTGATCTATTGTAGTCAGCCCAAAGACATCTTGATTGATTTGTTCCATAACTGGTATATAAGCATTCTTTAGTAAAGATTCAGCTGTAATCCTCACTGACAGCCAGGGTAAAGCCACTTCTTTTTCTTGCTTAAGTATTCACTTCATGTTCAAGGTTTTTTGTTTTGTTTTTTTTTGTTTTGTTTTGTTTTATTTTGTTTTTTGTTTGTTTAGCAAGCTTAGAGAACACAGTTGTGTTGAGTGTGCATATTTGGATCAGCACTGCTCTCCAACAGAATAGAGGCATGTTCCCTTGACATTGTAGGGCCTTCATCAGACCTGTGCAGTCACCATTTCTGAATAGTCATACACACAAGCAATATACAGAGCAGTTGGGAGTATGGATAATTATCAAAAGGTGGCATCACTGATAGGTCCCATTCTCTAATGGGCTTTGACCTCAAGGAAGTTTCATCAAGGAATACCCATTTTTCTGAGTTTCTACACACTCCTGGACTTTATGCAAGTTAGCATTCAGGCTAAATCTTTCAACACTCACTTAGCATAGATTCCTGTTCACTGGGCTGGAGAGATGGATCAGCAGGTAAGAACATTTGCTTTTTTTCCAGTGAGTTTGGTTTCCCACACCCACTTCAGGCAGCTCACAAGCCTCTATAACTCCACCTCCAGAGGATCTGATGCCTATGCCCCCATGGGCACCCACATTCATTCACATGGGCATATCCACATGCAGACACAAACACCTAATTAATTAAAATTTGGGTATAGAAGTGCTCACCTGTGATCTGAGCATTTGGGAAGCAAAGGCAAAGATCAGGAGTTCTGAGCCAGTCTAGTTAGTACACATGTGAGACCCTGCCTCAAACTAACCAACAACAAAAGGGTAACTAATAACAATACATAAATAATATAAAATAAAGATTCTTGATGGTTTGTACTGTAAATCAGATTTTTTTTTAATTTCTTTAAGAATGTTTTTACCTTCTCACATATTCTGGAAAAGTCCAAGAAGAGTGATCTATACTTCCCTGATTGTATTAGAGTTAACTTTACTATGTGATAAAATATCAGAAGCACAACCAGAAATTTAAGCTATTTGCTATAATACTTAATGCTCTTGGATTCTGTACTGATAATTTTCTTGAAGTTTCTAAATTAGTGTTCTTGCTCAGGACAAGAGTTAATAGCTATGTTGGAAATCTGCTTTAAAACCATTTAACTTAAACTGAAGTGAGTCTGGGAAACCACAAGTCCTTTCCGCATAAAGGCTCTATTATTCTCCCCTTTTCCCTTAACTTTTTCTCAATTTCCATCCTTTGGGTTTCTTTAGGTTGGTGTGTTTTACAGTGCTGGGAACTGAACGCAGGGCCTTGCACATGCTAGGGAAACACTCTGCCAACTGGGTTGCTTCCCAGCCCTCTTTGTGGTTACCTTCATAACAAAAGCCTTTGGAGTCTGAGAAACATTCCTTAGTTGTAAGAGGTTTGTGCACTGAAGGAAGCTTGCCTTTATCTCTGATTGTACAAGCAAATCATTTAATATTTCATCAGGATGCCAGCTTTCTCCAGGAGAATGTCATATTTTGATTTTTGACTTTTTGGTCCCAGAATTGTATTTTGGGGCTGTCACCAAGTTGTTAATAGGGCCATCTTTTTGTCTTTTTTTTTTTCCTTTATTTTTCGGCAGACAATATAACTCCTAAGATTTAGGTATAATCTGGTTTTAAAACTTGATTGAAACCACTGTTTTTTTGACTCAGCAGGCAGCCTACACCCTGGCTGAATGAAGGGGTAAGTCCTTCCTTGCATGATGGTGTGCAGGTTTTCCTGACTACCAAGTTTCTAATGTTCATATGTGAATTCACGTGTGTGGCTTCACCACCATAACTTGTGTCTCCTAAATACTCTAACTAACTTGTTAGGAAGGGAAGAAACCAGATTTGCTTAAATCTGTTCAAGGCTGACATTCTGAAATTTAAACTGGACATAACACTATAATAATAATTGTGCAGGTCTAATATTGCTCTTTGTGAATGAAATTTCTTTTATGAACAGTTATAAACATAGTTTTAAAAAAAACTTAAATGTATTCAAGTGAACCTTTGTTTTGTTGCTTTTATTTTTCTTTGTTGGAAAGAACTCGAGTATACCAAAAAAAGGTATGACTGTCCATTACTTGGAGTATGGGCCTTTCTGTCTACCTTTTAGGTTAAGAATGTCAGTCGTGAGCTTCGGGTTTAAGCAGTTGTCACTTGCATGATTAGTCTTGTGTATCCTGAGAGCTTTGCTTTTCTGTGCCAGTTCAAAGTAACATTTTTGCTAAGAACACTTAAAATTAACTGACATCAGTTTTGTTTTGGTTACCTGGTTGTGTGTAATATTTCTGGGACCAAAAATTCTTTTAAACTATCGAGCTATTAAAATACAGACGCTCAGTCTGAAGCCAGAGAGCGCCTTTGTGTTCCAGTCCTGTCATAGCTGGTAGGCAGGTTCTTGTGCACACTTTCCTCTCTGACTGTAGCATGTGGGGTGTTTGAAATACTTCCTTTTCTGCTTCCTGATTCAAGTGTCAACACTATAAGTAGACTGGAGCTGTGTTACATATTTTAGCTACTCAGTCTAATAAAGTATACAGGACCTCTTTCTGGTACCTTCTGAACTAAGCTTATGTGCAAAGGGCATGTTAGTCACATTTCATGTCTTTGAATATATATGGTGTTGTGAAACATATTCTTCTACACTAGAGAAATGCGGTGCTTCAACCCTAGAATATTTGAGCAACAATTCAGTCTGTTCTCAGCCATTAAACATTTTGGCATGACTCGTCACTCCGTTTGTTATTTTCTTGAGGAAAGTCCATTTTGTTGTTATACTTACAGCACATGTTCTGGTCATAAAACCAAACAGTTGTTGAAAGTTGTAATACAATGACGGTAACTTTACAGAAGTAGTCATTTGCTGCAAGGACTTTACTTAGCCAAATCACTGCTCACTGTAACCCTTACAGAGCTTTTGGCTTACTCTGTGACCCTTGCTAGGAGTGTGGTACCTTGAAGCACTTGTTAATCAGTTACCCCTCCTGCTTCCTGCACCTGTGAAACACAGTACTTGCTAGGTGTTTGAAGATTTTACCATCTATGGGCTGGGGCTAGTTGTGTTATTTGTAAAATAAGTATTTAGTTTAAAAGCAGTTTTCTTGGCTTAGTGGCACCCAAGCCCTTATGCAAGATAGAATCTTGGTTACCTCCCTTCAGATTAGAGGAGATGTAGTATTTAGAACACTCTGAGATATTATGTTTATGTTCCTGAAGCTATCTTGCTCGTGTTCAAGTTACTAACTGTCTAAATGTAAGTTTTCAATAAACATATTTCTTCAGAGCTGGTTTTGTACTGTGTGGTTCTCTTCTTAATTATGCACTGTTGAAAATAATCACCTTCTTTCTTACTCCCTCATTTATCCAACCCTTGCTTCCCTTAAGTTGAACATTTTCCAGTACTCTTACAAGTTTAAACACTGATTTATTTAAAAAAAGAATTCTTATTGCTTAGACTTTTTATTAGCTAAATGAAGAGGCTTATACAGGTAGGGTACTTGTCGAAGCGGAATACTTTACTTCATCTCGCAGTGCTAATCCTGTGAAGTTGTCCCGTCTAGCTGCATACTCCCCAATATTGGCTAGCCCTGGCACCACGCAGCAGCTCAGAGCACTGCGGTATATGCTCATGTCATGAGCGTCATACCACTCATCGGTCTTTTCATCATAGCACTCAACATTAAATGTGGTGGTGAAGCCATTGAAGCCACCCACCACAAACAAGAGGTCGTCTACTACCTCAATACCAAAATTGCTACGAGGATTAAACATAGTGGGGATTGTGCGCCACGTATTAGCCACGGGACTATAGGCTTCTGCACTCCTCAGTCGATTAGCTCCATCAAAGCCACCTACCTGTGAAGAGCAAAAGAAACAAGGTTGACTGCTATCCATCGCGTCTGTTTACCGAGGAAGCCCTTGTGGGGAGAACAAGTGATGCTACTGCCTCTTTTCAAATGCTTGCTAATGATAGGCTGAACCTCTTTGCTATTAGAAAATCTAAGGGTGCCATTTATCGTCATACAATGGAAACTCACTGCGTATACATGTTCCCCGTAAGCAATTACACCTATTCCACTCCTCCTGCTCCTCATGGGTGCAATGACTGTCCACTGATTGCTCTCAGTGTTGTACACTTCTGCTGTAAACAGGCATTCGTTTCCATTAAACCCACCACATATGTAGACCTGTGTGGAGAGAATTCAGAATTGTTAAATTATACTGAGGACTGAAGATAACAAGGCAAGGACTTTTAAGTTTTTGGAGAGCTGTCTTCTAAGCGTGTGGAGACGACACACGCTTAGAACTCTGTGTCCCAGCCCAGAACTTAGCCTGTGCTGGATGCTCTCCAAGTTGCAGGCCAGCTGGTAGAAGTGATCAGGGACAACTTGTGTATTATGTGTATGAGCGTTTTGCCTGCAAGTTTGTCTGTACACCACATGTATGCAATGTCAATGAAGGCTGGGAATCCCCTGGGATTAGAGTTAACAGATAGTTGTGAGTTGCCATGTGGGTGCTTATAATTGAACCCAGATCTTCTAAAAAAACAGCCAATGTTCTTAATCTCTGAGTCAACTCTCCAGCCCCTCCATGTGCTTTTTTTTTTTTTTTTTTTTTTTTACTTTTTTGTTTGTTTCTTTTGAGATAAGTCTCACTCTTACTATATAGCTTTGGTTGTCCTGGAATTCACCTTGTAGACCAGGTGGGCCTCCCGGCCTCAGCCTCCTGAGATTAAAAGCCTGTACCACCACACCATCTCTCCCTGTCCTCTTTTCTCCCCAATTATATTTATTTGTATGCATGCATGCATGCACCTGTGCCATGTCATACATGTGGAGGTCAGAGGACAACTCGCTGGAATCAGTTCTTTCCTGTCATCTCTCCTAGATAACAAGGGTGGGAGTCGGGTTATCAGATTTAATAGCAAATGCCTTTATCCACTGGACCATCTCAAAGGCCCAGGGGGCACTTTTTGAAAGATTTATTTACTTGTAGATGTTTTGCCCATATGCCTGTCTATGTAACATGTGTGTCATGTCCTCAGAGTCCAGAAGGTGTTAGATTTCCTTGGAACTGGAGTTACAGACTGTTAGCTGCCAGGTGGGTGCTGAAATCTAATTGGAGTCTTCTGGAAGAACAGCCGTTGCTCTTAACCACTGAGCCATCTCTCCAGACTCCCAGGGGACATTTTAAATGCCAGTCTATACATTATTCTCTCTCTATGTGCATGAATTCTGTGTGTACATGAATGGGGATGCCAGTATGTATGTATGTATGCATATGAAGGCCAGAGGACAAGATTAAGTCCTCAGGAACCATCCATTTTTTAACATGTATATTGTATGTGTATGTATGTGCACATGCATGCATGAGTGTCTCTGCATTTGCTATGATGCACATTTTGAGGTCAGAAGACAACTGTTTCCAACTGGTTCTCTCCCGCTGTTGCTTCTGGATTGAACTCAGGTCAGGCTTGGTGGCAAGCTCCTTTAACTGCTGAGCCCTCTGCATGGCGCCGCCCTTCTTTTAGTTTTAACCTATTTATTTCTGTATGTGTGTGCGTGTGTGCCTGCTTATCTGTATGTGCACCGTATGTATATAGGTCCTTGCAGAGGTCAGAAGAGGGCATCAGATCCCCTGGAACTGGAATTACAGGTGATTGTGAGTTGCCAGTGGTCCTCTGCACTGCTGAACCATCTTTTCAGGTTCCCAGCTTCTTTGGTGGGTTGTTTGTTTTGAGACATGGTTTACTCACTGCCCTGGAACTTGCCAAATAGGTTAAGCTAGTTGGTTGGTCATAGAACAACAGAGAACCGCTTGTTTCTGCCTCCCCAGCACTGTGATTACAGGAAAATGGATACGCGTGCGGAGGATCTAACTTGACAAGGCAAACACTTGACCAATTAAGCCATCTTCCCACCCACATGATTTTATTTTTTTTTGAGATAGGGTCCCATTTACCCCAGACCCATGTGCCACCATACCTGCTGTGCTTGGTGCTGGAAATTGAAGCCAGGGCTTTCATTTGCTAGGAAACTATCTCTACCAACTGAGCTACATCCCAGTTATGTGCATTGTTTCCTATGTGTTGTTTTGTTTTGAGACAGGGCTTTGTCTCACTGTGTAGCCCTAACTGGCCTAGAACTCACTGTGTAAACCAGGCTGGCCTTAAACTCAGAAATTTGCCTGCCTTGGCTTCTAGATTGCTGGGTTTAAGGTGTGCACTGCCATGCCCTGCCATACATTTTATTTTATTGTTTTGGATTTGGTAGCTTGTTTTGTGGTTGTTTAGTTGGTTGGGTTTGTTTATTTTGTTTTTCAAGACACTTTCTCGGGGCTAGAGAGATGGCTCAGTGGTTAAGAGCGCTGCCTGCTCTTCCAAAGGTTCTGAGTTCAATTCCCAGCAACCACATGGTGGCTCACAACCATCTGTAATGAGATCTGGTGCTCTCTTCTGGCCTGCAGGCAGACATGATACTGTATACATAATAAATAAATAAATCTTAAAGAAAAAAAAAAGACAGGGTTTCTCTGTGTAACAGTGCTGGCTGTCCTAGAACTCTCTTTGTAGACCAGGCTGACCTCAAACTCACAGACAGGAGTCTGCCTCCGCCTCCTGAGCCCTGGAATTAAAGGTGTGTGCCACCATGCCTGCTACATTGTATTTTAATAAGCAAAAATTATAAATTTATAAATGGCCACTTAGTAACTTGAGAAGAAGAGCACAGTCAGCCCTGTGCACCTCAGGTTCCACACATCCATGCATCAGAACTAGGACTGCAAATACGGGGGAGGGGCTGTGGGTAATAGGGCTTGTCACTGAGTGACACCCTAAATGCAATTCCAGGTCACACGTGGTGGAAAGGAAAGTTGTCCTCTGCCCTCCACACTTGCATGGTGTCACATGTGTGCCCATGCACACAAATAATTAGATAATTACAGAAGATATTAGGGAGGGCTGGAAAGATGGTTCAGTGGGCAAAGGAGCTTGCTCTGCATGGTGGAAGGGAAAAAACTGACTTCTGCAAGTTGTCCTCTGACCTCCACATGTACACCACAGAAGGAGTTTACACACACACTAAATAAAAATTTAGTTTAAAAAGAAAAGAAGGTAGGTAGTGGTGGCACATGCCTTTAATCCCTGCACTTGAGAAGCAGAGGCAGGCGGATCTCTTGAGTTCGAGGCCAGCCTGGTCTACAGAGTGAATGCCAGGAACAATCAGGGCTACACAAAGAAATGTGTCTAAAAAGAAAGAAAAAAAAACTTTTAAGAAGTATTTTTGTGGAGCTGGGGAGATGGCTCAGTGGTTAAGAGCACAGGCTGCTCTTCCAGAGGACCCGGGTTCAATTCCCAGCACCCACAAGGCAGCTCACAACTGTAACTCCAGTTCCAGGGTATCTCATATGGACATACATGCAAGCAAAACACCAATGCACACAAAATAATAATTTTTTTAAAAAATATTTTTGTATGCATGTGCATGTTTTTGTATGCATGTGTACGTCTGTGTATCTGTGTGTATGAGCCCTCAGAAGCCAGAGGGAGATGTTGGCTCCCCTGGAGCTGGAATTAAAAGAATTTGTAAGGGGGAGGAGGTGGGGGGAGTGGGAGGAGGGAAGAGAGGGGGAACTATGGTTGGTACGTAAAATGAATTTAAAAAAATAAAAAAAAAAGTTATAGGCTGCCTGCTTCACGTGGGTGCTGGGAACTAAACTTGGGCCTTTTACAAGAACAACAAGTGCTCTTAACCACTGAGCCATCTCTTCAGGCCTAATCCCCCACCAAAAGAAAAAAACTTAAGAAAATATTGCCGGGGAGGGGATGGTGCATGCTTTTAATCGCAGCACTCTGGAGGCATAGACAGGTGGATCTCTGAGTTTGAGGACAGCCTGGTCTACAAAGTGAGTTCCAGCAGAACTGCCAGGGCTACATAGAGAAACCCTGTCTCAAAACAAAATAAAAAAAAATATTAGGGAGGGAAGTTGTGTCCAGGATAGGCATAGTGACTCACACTTGTAGTTACAGCAAGGTGGTCACTGAAGCTTCAAGGCTAGCCTTGGCTACAGAGTGAGACCGTGTCTCAAAAAAAATTGTCAGTCAAGGTGGGGTATGCTTTTAATCCCAACACTCAGGCATCAGACAGGAGGATCTTTGGGAATTCCAGGCCATTCAGGAGTACAGAGGCCCATCTCAAAAATAAATAAATGGAGGCTAGAGAGAGCTCAGCGGATTATTGTACTTGCTATTTTGTTTGAGCTTTTTTATTGCTGCCGTGGCACTCACAGTGTGGATGAGGCTGACCTCAAACTCAGAGGTACACCTGCCTCTGTCTGTTTAGTGCTAGAATTAAAGGTGTGCACCACCATGACCAAGCTACACTTGCTACTCTTTTTTTTTAAAAATTTATTATGTATACAGTGTTCTGCCAGAACACATACCTGCACACCAGAAGAGGGCGCCAGATTTTTTTTCATTATAGATGGTTGTGAACCACCATGTGGTTTCTGGGAATTGAACTCAGGACCTCTGGAAGAACAGTCAGTGCTCTTAATCCCTGAGCCATCTCTCCAGCGCGACACTTGCTACTCTTGCAGAGGACTCAGAGTTTGATTCCCAGCACCCATATGGCAGCTCACAACTATCTATAACTCTTTAATTCCAGGAGACTCCCTCTTCTGAACTCCCTGAGCACCAGACATGCATGTGATGTATATACATACATGCAGGTAAAACACTCATATACATAATAATTTTTTTATATCTAGTAAAAATAAAACTGGCTAGTGAGATGGCATTATGTGTAATGGCACTTGCCACCAAACCTGAAGACCTGTTTGATCTCTGGGCCCCACCTGGTAGAAGGAAGCTACTCTTGCAAGTTGTCCTCTGACCCCCACAGGTGCTCATGTTATGCCCCCAGAAAATTTAATTTAAAATAAATATATGTACTGAAAATTTATAGATTTTTTCCTCATAGATATCTAAAAAAATACAGTAAACAATTTGCATAGCATTTACATAATGTCAACTATTATAAGCAATCTGGAGATGATTAAAGTATAGGGGAGGAAATTATACAACAGTTTTCTCTGTTTGAGATAGAGTCTTCCCATTTAGCCCCAGCTTGCCTTGAACTCCGTGTAGCCCAGGCCGGCCTTAAACTCATAGCAATCTTCCTGTCTTAGGCTCCCAAGTGCTAGGTTTATGGGTGTGTGACCCCACACCCCACTGTGCACAGGCTATACACAGACACCATACCATGTTATATGAGACTCGAGCATCTGGATGCGGCTGTGTACAGGGGACCGGCATCCAATCTTCAGTGGATACGGAAAGACAGCTGTACTGCCTCGTAAGTATTGCCATTTTGTCTTCCAGCCTCATCCCAAAAGGAAGAACAGTATCCACCTTCCCCTGCCACCCTGGTTCATTTTTTTTCCCCACCCTGGTTCTTTACCTTCCCATAGAGTGTTGTAGCGCTTGCATCACTCCGCTGCTCGTGCATGGGGGCAATGAGCGTCCATTGATTGGTCTCTGGCTCGTATCGTTCTGCGGTGTTGAGACGCACATAGCCATCAAACCCTCCCATGGCATAGATGAAATTGCTGAGGACTGTCACGCTGACGTAGCAGCGTCTAGAGTGCATAGGGGCCACTTGGTGCCAAGTTTTCTTCACAGGGTCAAAACGCTTAACACTATTAAAGTAGTCTACGCTATCAAACCCCCCGATGATATAAACATAGCCTTTCAAGTAGGCTGCCCCATGGTAGGCTCGAGGACTTTCTTCCTCACAAGTGACATTCACCCATCTGTCTGCTCGAGCATCGTATGCCTCAATAGCATTGGTGGGGCTCCCGCCACTCCAGCCACCAATAGCAAATAGAATGGCGTAGGGCAGGCGGGGCCTGGTGAGTGGGTTGGTGAAGTCAGAATTGGAAGGTCCATTCATGTTCAGGTCATACATGGCCTTTAGGGCATTTATGATGACTGGCTTACATTCTTCACTGTCTTTGACATAGTCGTTCATCTTAACATTATTCATGAAGTACTCGGCATGCATTAGGGCCAGGCGAACCTAAGAAGGAAATACAGAAATTTATTCCCACGAGGCAAAGCGGTCTGCAAGTCCCATCTCTCTAAGCCCCACTTTCTGAAAGAGCAGCAAGTGCTCTTGACCTCTGAGCCATATTCCAGTCCCTTTGTTTGCTTTTTAAAAACGTGTAACTCAGATGATGTATTTGTCTTGAGGAGGTTGTATACATACAAAGAAGTGAGCTAGTCAGAAGGCACCTGAGGGTGACAATTACACGTTCCTTGGCCACTGGGTAGAGCTTTCCAACCAAAAGAAGCCGTATAATTTTCCAGAAATTAAATATAGTTCCATATGTAAAGCAGTAGATAGGGTCAAGTGGCTACCACTGTATGCCACCCTTGTGACTTAGTTCCTGTTTGGTGTGGGGAGTGTAGCAAATGGAAAGAGAGTGAGAGACCTTTTAGAACTCTGTGGAATCCCCTGCTGCTACCCTCCCCACCCCACCCCCCACCGCCCGTATCAAAAGGGAATTTAACATCAAGGGAAGAGAAAATGGCAGACTTCAGAGAGAAGCAGGAGATGCCTCTCATGAAGCATTGACACAGCCCTGGGCTCTGTGGCTCTTAGGGATGGGCCCTCTGGATAAACCAATTGAACGCGAGCAATTAAGCATTTGCAAAGAATATCTAAACTTGACCTTAGGAAGCAAAACTGAAATATGTTGCTTCCTATTTTGAGGGTCGTGAGAAATCCACTTTAAAATGGCCTCAAATACAGCGTCCTCCTGCTTCACGTTGAGCTCATCTTTCTCGATGATATCCTTGAGCTCAGTGACCGAGAGCTCCAGAAACTCTGCTGAGACTTTCACCATCTCCTCGAAGTTGTGCAGGATGAACATGTAGGCCTTCTGCCTCAGCTCAGGACAGTAGTAGTAGTCCGTGAACTTGCAGATGCCGATGCAGTTATCCAGACACAGCTCCGACTTGAGGAACTCACAGCAACCCCTAACAATGCCCATGATGTTAAATTGGTCGGCAGCAGCCAGCAGCCTCTCCACGTTGTCAGGGGTGATTGGCACGGTCCGAGTGTACGCATACTCAATAATTAGCTTCATCATGTCAGGGGAAATACCGGGAATGTTGTAAACCTTCTTCTCCGTGTTGTTCCAGCCACTTGTAAACAAAGCTCTGGGGGGAAAAAATGAGAGAAATTAGCAGCACAGAAAGAGTCCGCTCCTGGTGGCCACTCTCACCCCACCCCCGGCCCCTTTGCTTTCTGAGGGCTTGGACACACTCCAAGTGTTGCCCGATGAGTATGTTGGAACTAGACTGGTCTGAGGGAGTGCAGCGAAGAATGGCTTTATACAGTGGGTGTGAAAAGTGCATTTCCAGGAACCTACTGCAGTCAATCTGTCTTTACCCTCTTTTTTTAAAAAGTGTGTGTGTGTGTGTGTGTGTGTGTGTGTGTAGGTATACTAGCCTGTGCTGGTATATCAATGCCATAGATCAATGTTGACTGTCTTTGCTATGTATGTATGTATATATGTATGCATGTATGTATGTATGTATTTTTTGTTTTTGAGACACGGGTCTTCCTCATACTGGAGCTCACTGTTTTGACTAGACTGACTAGCCAGCAAGCCCCCAGGATTAACCTGTCTCTTCCTCCCAGAGCTGGAATTACAAGTATGTGCCACTCGGCTTGGCTTTTATATGGTTTCTGGGGATCTGAACTCAGGTCCCTGCTTGGGCAGCAAGCACTTACCCACTGAGTCATTTCCCCAGTCCACCACCCTTGTTTCCTTTACAGTTTCTGGATGGAGAAATTGAGCTCTAGAATGAAAATAAGATCAAGACCCAGTTATGGTCTGGAGAAATGCCTCAGTAGTTGCTCTTGCACAGGACCCAAGTTCAGTTCCCAAACACCCACACAGTGGCTCACAACCATCTATAGCTCCAGTTCCAGGGAATTCAGTGCCTTCTTCTGATCTCTGCAGGCATCAGGCATGTACATGGTGCACATACATACACACAGACAAAACATTTATTTGCATAAAATAAAAAATAATTTTAAAGAAAGACCTGGGTCCCAGAGGATAGAGATGACCCAGCAATATGAGGACTTGTTGCTCTTGCAGAGGACCCTGTTTTGAGTCCCAGCACCTACATGGTGGCTCATAACCATCCTAACTTCAGTTTTAGGGACTCTGTAGCCTTCTGCTGGCCTCCACAGGCACAAGTGATACATAGGCCTATGTGCAGACAAAACATTCATACACCATACACACAAAATTAAATTAAAATCTGCCTTGACCCACTGCCCACCAAATCTCCCATGTCCTGGAGCTAATTCCACCTCCTTACTTGAGTTCCCTCTCCCTGGAAGGATTTCCCAAGACTTCCTAGGTCTGTGTCCTAATCCCCTAGATAATTCAAGTATTGCCTTGTCAGCAAAGTCTTCTCTGACCATCTTTTTTTTTTTTTAATTAAGTTTATTTATATGTTTGTGTGTGTGTGTGTGTTTGTGTGTGTGTGTGTGTGTGTGTGTGTGTGTGTATGTGGAGTGTTTGTGTGGAGGTCAGAGGACAACATGTGAGAGTTGGTGCTCTCTTTCTACCATGTAGATCCCCAGGGATTGAACCTAGGTCATCACGCTTAGCAGCAAGTACCTTTACTAGTGAGTCATCTTGCTGGTCCCTGACAGTCGTGTGTGTATATATATATATATATATATATATATATATATATATATATATATATATATATATATACACACACATACATACACACACACACACACACATATATATACATATATAAATCTTACAAAAATCTATACATATTTTAAAAATTTGTATGTGTATTGACCTACTTGGTGGTGCACAACTTTAATCCCAGAATTCTGTAGGCAGAGACAGATTTCTGAATTCAAGGTCATCCAGGACTACATAACAAGTTCCAGAAAAGCCACAGCTACATAAAAACTGTCTCAAAAAACAAAAAGCAAAACAAAACAACAACCAAAAAAAAAAAAAAGAAAGAAAAAACAAAAGAAAAAAAAAGTAAGCCTCATGAGGACAGGAACATTGATCTCTTTATTTTCTTCCCAATACCCAGAATACTGCCAGTCAGAAAATAAGCAACAAATGATCAGAGCTATGTGTTTGGTTCTCTGTGTGACTAGGTACATTTCTGGGTATTGAATCAAACAGAATATATATGTGTATCATACACACACACATACACACACACACACACACACACACACACACACACACACACACATTTTTCCCCTAAGAGGCTTAAGGACCAGTGGGCTTAGGCATCAAATTCTTCCTCAGGACTGTGGCTTGCCAGCCTATGGCCTCTGTCAAATGCAACTCAAAGCCAGACTACCTCTTGTTTTCTTACTGCCCCCAATTAACAAGGTCTTTCTCTCTCTCTTTCTCTCTCTCTCTCTCTCTCCCTCCCCCACTTCCTTCTTTCCTTTCATTGATTTTTCCAGACCCTGTAGCTTTGGAGCCTGTCCTGGAACTTGCTCTGTAGACCAGGCTGGCCTCGAACTCACAGAGATCGCCTGCCTCTGCCTCCTAAGTGCTGGGATTAAAGGCATGTGCCACCACTGCCTGGTCAACGTTTTTCTTTACATTTCTGAATGATGGAGAGGGCAGAGTGTCAAAAGAACATTTTTATTTTTTTTTTTTTTGAGTCAGGGTTTCTCTGTGTAACCACCTTAGCTATCCTGGAACTAGCCCTTGTATACCAGGCTGGTCTCGAACTCACAGAGATCTGCCTGCCTCTGCCTCCCAAGTACTGGGAATAAAGGTGCACACCACCACCACCTGGCTCAAAAGAACATTTTGTGGCACTTTAAAACTGTATTCAAATTTCAGTGTCCCACAACTAATTTGAATTAGTCCTGTCTGTGGCTACTCATTTTCTTTTTGTTTGTTTGTTTATTTTGGTTTTTCGAGACAGGGTTTCTCTGTAGCTTTGGAGCTTGTCCTGGAACTCACGCTGTAGACCAGGCTGGCCTCGAACTCACAGAGATCCACCTGTCTCTGCCTCCTGAGTGCTGGGATTAAAGGCGTGCGCCTACCACCTGGCAATTCATTTTCTTTTTAAAGGCAGGGTCTCACCTATGTAGCCCTGGAACTCCCTATGTAGACCTGGCTGGCCTAGAATTCACAGAGATCTGCCTGTCTCTACCTCCCAAGTGGCAGAATTAAGGATGGACACTAACATGCCTGGCCCTTCTTGACATAAAGGCAGGGTTGAGCAGTTGCAAGAAAGTATATGGCCTGTGGAGCTTAAGATATTTTACTGTCTTGGAGCTGGAGAGATGGCTCTTTTCCAGAGACACAGGGTTCAAGCCCAACCGTCTACATGGTAGCTGACAAAAGTCTGTAACTCCAGTCCCATGGGATCCAATGCCCTTGTGGTCTTTTCAGGCACTTCATGCATGTGGTGCAGACAGACAGACATGCAGGCAAATATCCATAAACAAAATAAATGAACAAATGCAATTTTAAAAAAAGCATATTTACTATCTTATTTTTTGTTGTTTTAGTTTTGGTTTTTGTTTGTTTTGTTTTTAAGGACAGATTCTCACTCTGTGCCCAGGCTGGCCTTGAACAACTGATCCTCCTGCCTCAGCCTCTCCAGTGCTGGGATTACAGGCGTGAGCCACCATACCTGGTTTATGGTCTTTTTGTAGCTTCTGTTCTAGAGTAGAGAATCAGGCATATCCAACCTTTTAACATTGTAATGCCACATTGTCATCTACAAACCTTATACTTGAGGATAACTCAAACCAGTTACAAACAAATCAACCCAAAGTCCGAGGGCTGGGGCAATGGTTCTCGGTTAAGTACTCACAGTGCTCTTGGAGAGGACTTGAGTTCAGTCCCCAGCACCTACGTCACCTGCCTGACTCCAGTTCCAGCATCTGCACATTCTCACACTCAGGCATGCAAGGTATGCATCTATACATAAAGTCTTTTGTTGTTGTTTTATTGTTTGTTTGGTTTGGTTTTTTGAGACAGGGTTTCTTTGTGTAGCCCTGACAGTCCTAGAGCTAGCTCTATAGATCAGGCTAGCCTCAAACTCAGAGATCTGCCTGCCTCGGCCTCCCAAGTGCTAGGATCAAAAATGTGCACCACCACTACCTGGCTTTTTTTTTTTCCAAGTCCTCAAAGTTTTAAGTTTTTGATTTGGCAGAATGAGACCTGCAAGCCCTGGAGTGGCCCCTCAACTGAATAGAGCTTCTTTCTAGGGTAATGGTTGGGGTTTTGTTAATCAGGCAACTGAGACAGTTGTAACTGAGACAGAGTCTTGTATGTAGCTCAGGCTGGCCTAAAACTTATGTAGCCAGGTTGAACTTGAATTCATCTTGGCTCTTTGGTCTCCTGAGAGCTGACATTACAGATGTGTGGCACAATGCCTAGCTCTCATCCCCGGGTCCTTTTGTTGTCATTGTTATTTTGAGACAGACCCTCACTAAGTTTCCTAGGCAGGCCTTGAACTGTTTATTGTTATTGGTGGTGGTGGTCTGTTTGAGTACTGGGGCTTGAACCCAGGGCGTGGTGCATGCTGGACAACAAGCCTTCTACTATTGAACCAAATCCCCAGACCCCAAGGCCTTGAACTTTTGATCCTCTTGTCTCAGCCTCTGAGTAAATGTGATTATAGACCTGTACTGCCGAGCTGGGTCAGCTTATATACAAAAGAACCCATGTTCTTCCTGAGTTAAGAATTTCAACCCAAACTCCTTTTGAAAATATTTCCTGGGCACTCTCCACTCATCCCCTCCCCATCCCCTATATCCTTACTATTGACCTTCCTGATTTCTGTGATCTCTACTGGGACTGGGCTGGAGGGGCTCCAGAAGCAGTGATATCATCTAGGTTAAGTGCAGAATCCACAGGTGTCCAACTCAAAGTTGGTTGAAGTGAGGATCAAAGAGAAAACCCCTGACCTGCCAGATGTTGGCTGAAGCCCAATTTAAAACACATCAGAAAGCAGAGGGAGGCTCCGGCCCTAGCCGTGATTGCTTAGAAGGCAGCACAGCCAGGCTCCAAGGTCCCTAAATTTAAGATGGTAAACGGGAAACTGAAAAGCAGATGACAAAGCCTCAAGCGGAGCCCTGTCTCCCCTTGGGCTTAGCTCGGGCCCTGTTGTACCTAAAGTAGGAGCTGCAGCTACAGAGGATGTTCTTGTGGGCATTGAACTCCAAGCCATTGACTTTGATGACCACATCGCAGAGCTTGCCCTCAAGCCGAAGCTCGTTGAAGATCTCACAGGTCATAGCGCTCATCTTCCTCTCCATGTGAGGCTGGTGGAACCGGGTGGAGGCCGCCGTGTTCTCCATCTCCATGGCACCTTGGGAGAGAGGCTGCTCTCCTGGGGTGTTGGGGAGGGTTCTGGGGGGCCCCTTTAGCCAGCTGTCGCTCTTTTTCCCTACTACATCTTTCATATAGGTACCATCCAGCAGTCCAAGTTCCAGAATCCTGAGCAGTGAGATCACTCAGGATTGTGCTCTCAGGTTCTGGAACCCCTCCTACCCCTTCTTCTGCCTCCCCCTCCCCCAAGGACACACACATAGACCACCCCACACCTCCTTCCTTGCCCTCAGACCTAGGGCAGAACTGTGGCCACCAACACAATTTATTGAGTCTACTTCCTGTTGCATTTTCAGGTCGATTCCACATTCCTGCAGCATCCTTCCCCAACTCCCACTGGGCTCCTCCTGTGCAGAGCCAGAAGCAAAGCTGCTCAGGGTCTTCTAGACCCTCAGATGGCTTAATTTGCTTAGTGATGATGAGGGGCCCAGTTAGGAAAGTGTCTCCTGGGTGCATCCCCAGTCCAAAATGCATACGGATTACCTGGTGGGTTTTGTTGTTGTTTGCAATACTGGGGATGAAACTCAGGGCCTCATATGTATGTATGTATGTATGTATGTATGTATGTATGTATGTATGTATGTATGTATGTATGTATGTATGTATGTATGTACGCAGGCAAGCACTCTTGCGCTGAGCTATGACCCAAATCCTGGGAAAGACGGCTCTTGCCAAAGGATTCCAGAGAGAGTGACAGGAGCCCACACACAGCAAAGCCTCAAGACAGTCAGCCGATACACAGGACTCCAGAGTCTTGGTCCTCCCCTACCCCACCCCCCACACACAGTAGAACCGCCCACCTCCCAACGCGTTTCTCCTGCCAGCATCCTGAGCCCGCCTGCAAACGGCCGGCCGGCCCGCAGCCCCGAGTCCAGCGCTACTTGAGCGAGACGACGCCTGCGCAGTGAGGTTGCGGGGCGGGCACTGTCTTCCGGGCCGTCCACCAAGCAGGCGGTCGGCGCGATGGCGGAGGAGGTGAGGCAGCGGGTGGGGAAGAGTCCCGCATGGCGGGATCGCGGGTGCGAGATGGCCCAGCTGCCTTAGCGCCTATCGCGGCGCTCGGGTCAGCCGGTCTCTCGGGTCTCGCAACAGGTGAAGAGTCTGATGAAGGCCACGGTCCTGATGCGGCAGCCCGGGCGGGTGCAGGAAATCGTGAACGCCCTTCGCAGGGGCGGAGGAGACCGCCTGCAGGTACCGGGGCGCGGGGCACGGCCGGGCCGGGTGGCGGAAGGGTGTCTGTCCTGCGGTCTTCCCGCCACAGCGGGTGCGCACGCTGTGAGCCTGCGCCCCGGAGTGGGCATGGACAAATTGGCTCACCTCGGGAGGGAGAGAGCCTACCTGCCCCAACAGCCAACTTTCAGAGTAGTCCGATGTGGTCGTGCGGCTTGGTTTCAGAAGACAAGTGGGTGAAGCCTAGCTGCCCCGCTACCCCAGGCTAGCTGGCTCCACAAGAAGTTGAAGATCGGGAGATCCGTAAAGGTCGGGAGGCACTTTGAGAAAGAACCGGTTCATTTGAGAAAGATGCCACTGAGAGTCACCCACACACTTAGGGGATTTTGGTTTCCTCAAGGTTAACTCGCGTACTGACTCAGGATCACCACTTTCCTTCCCCTCTCTGTCTCTTCCCAGCCTTGCAGAGGCTTTGCTGCTGACTGGGCAGTGGCCGGTGAGACTTGTGGTTACCTCAGGCTGATGTGAAGCCAGGTTAGAAGGTGCCTTCTCAGCCACCATTATCTCTCTTTGGTTTCTTAGGTGATTTCTGATTTTGACATGACCTTGAGCAGATTCGCTTACAACGGACAGCGATGCCCCTCTTCCCACAGTAAGTCACATTGCTGCCTTCCTTGCAGGGCTCAAGATAACAATTGCTAAGGAGCAAGTAAAGGGAGTTTTGTGTTTTTTCAGATATTCTGGATAACAGCAAAATCATCAGTGAGGACTGCCGCAAAGAGGTGGGTCACTCCCTTCTTTGCTCAAAAATGGCTCCGGTCCTCTTCTGGGGTTGAACCACAGACTCGATGACAGAAATCTTAAGAAAGTTTATCTTAATTCTTTAAACCCAGTGTGGAGGCCTACCTATAATCCCAGTTACCTGGGAGATCGAAGCAGAAGGATTACAAGTTCAGGGTCTGCCTGGGCTCCGGAAAGAGTTCAGGGTCATCTTGGACAATGTGGGACACTCTACCTCCATATGAAAAGTTTGAAAACAGAAGCAGGGCATAAAGGAACCCAGGCGGTGGTGGCGCCCACCTTTAATTCCCAGCACTAGGGAGGCAGAGGCAGGTGGATCTTTGAGTTCAGGGACAGCCTGGTCTACAGAGTGAGCAAATACCAGGCCAGGCAGGGCTACACAGAGAAACTACCCCACACACACAAAAAAAAAAAAAAGAAAGAAAGAAAGGAAGAAAGAAAGAAAGAAGAAGAAGAAAGAAAGAAAGGAAGGAAAGGACAGCTGAGTAGATCTCAGGAGAAAGAGGCAGGTGAATCTCTATGAGTTTGGTGCCAGCCTGGTCTACATGGCAAGTTCCCAGCCAACTGGCCAAGGCTACATAGTAAAACCTAAAAAATAGTCTGGGATATAGCTCAGAGGTAACTCACAAAGCATGGCTGAGGTGCTTGATTTGCTCCTCAGTTTGTTTTTTGTTTGTATTTGGAATTTTTTTTGGTTGTTTTTGTTGTTGTTTTTAAATATTCCTTTTTAAAACTTGTCGTAGTAAAGTGAGTGTGTGTGTGTGTGAGAGAGAGAGACATATCTGTGCAGGTACCCTTAGAGGATCCCCGGAACTAGAATTATAGGGAGTTGTGAGCTGCCTGATGTGGGAGCTGGGAACTGAACTCGGGTCCTCTGGAAGAGCAGTCTGTGCTCTTGACTGCTGAGCCATCTCTTCAAGACCCCTTGAGTCTAGTCTTCATACAGGAGACAGCTTTTCCCTATTGACTGAGACACAATGATGGGTGGTTCATGTGTGAACACCATGCTTACTGCAGGCTATGGAGTTTGCACGAGACTTGAATGCTATATCTTATTGAACAACCCTCTACTCCAAAGGTAAATAGAACTATCATATTACTGTCTCCCTTGTGAGAAAGCAGGTGTTTCAAGAGGTTGAACAGCTTGCCCCCAGTCATTCGGTTGAGTGGCATATCTTGGTTTTGCAGAGACTTTGTCCCAAACTCTTCCCACTGTATTGTGCCATGTCCTTGATGATGTTACTTTCTGGTAAGGGAACAGATAAGAATGAATGTTAATTCATTTCTTTAAGATGTGTACAAATTATGAGAAACCAATTCTAGAGCTTTGGCCTTTGGTTTACTTGGCTCCAAGCGTTTGCCCTGAGTGGCTGCTTCCTAGAGCAGAGCCAGGCTAGGCTATTATACATTGCTGAGTTCATTCTTTTTTTTTTTTTTTAAAGATTTATTTATTTATTATGTATACAACATTCCTTCCATGTGTGCCTGCAGGCCAGAAGAGAGCACCAGATCTCATTATAGATGGCTGTGAGCCACCATGTGGGTGCTGGGAATTGAACTCAGGACCTCTGGAAGAGCAGCCAGTGCTCTTAACCACTGAGCCATCTCTCCAGCCTTTTTTTTTTAAATAAGATTTATTTATTATGTATACAACATTCTGCCTCCATGTTTGTCTGCACACCAGAAGAGGGCACCTGATCTCATTACAGAGCTGAGTTCATTCTTGCAGATAACTCTGTCACTTAGTTCTCTCTCCCCGCCCAACACAGGGTCTCTCTGTGCAGCCTTGGCTATCCCAGAACTCATTCTGTAGGCCAGGCTGGTCTTGAACTCACAGAGATCCACCTGCCTCTGCCTCCTGTGTGCTGGAATTAAAGGTGTTTTACCTGCATTTATGTGTGTGTGCTGTGTGTGTGTGTTTGTCAGGTGTCCACAACGTCAGAAAAGGGCACCATATCCTCTGGAACTGGAGTTCCACGGCTGTGAGCCACCATGTTGGTGCTGGGAATTGAACTACTGCCCTTTGCAAGAGCAACAAGTGCTCTTAACCACTGTGTCACCTCTCCTGCTCATGGTTTGGTTTTTTTGACACAGGGTCTCATGTAGCCCTGCCAACCTCAAGTTTTCTATGTAGCTAAAGACAACTTTGAACTTCGAATCCTCCTGCCTCCCTTCTCCCAGAGGCTGGGACTATAGGTATGTGCCATCACACCCTATATGTGTCTGTGTGTCCTGGCGATGAAACTCAGGTTCACACTCATGCTAGGCAAATAGTCACCAGGTGAGCAGCCCGTATTTGACAGTTATTACTTACATGTCTGCCTCATTGACTAGTTCTTGTTTTTGTTTTTGGGTTTTGTTTTTGTTTTTTTCGAGACAGGGTTTCTCTGTAGCTTTGGAGCCTGTCCTGGAACTAGCTCTTTTTTTTTTTTTTTTAAATATTTATTATGTATACAATATTCTGTCTGTGTGTATGTCTTCAGGCCAGTAGAGGGCGCCAGACCTCATTACAGATGGTTGTGAGCCACCATGTGGTTGCTGGGAATTGAACTCAGGACCTTAGGAAGAGCAGGCAATGATCTTAACCACTGAGCCATCTCTCCAGGCCACTAGCTCTTGTAGACCAGGCTGGCCTCAAACTCACAGAGATCCGCCTGCCTCTGCCTCCCAAGTGCTGGGATTAAATGTGTGAGCCACTAGGCCCAGCTCTCACTGACTAGTTTTTATTACTGTTATTTTATGTGTATGGTTGTTTTGCCTGCGTGTATATCCATCCATACACCACATGAGTGCCTGGTGCCCGCTGAGGTCGAAGGAGGGTGTCAGGTCCTCTAGGACTAGAGTTATAGACAGTTGTAAGCCACTATGTGGATGCTGGGGGTTGAGCCCTGGTCCTCTGCCAAGGCAGCAAGTGCTCTTAACTGCTGAGCTAACTCTTCAGTCTCCATGGATTTTGTGATGCTGAGGATTGCACTCTAGGCAAGCTCTCTGCCAACAAGTTGCATCCCTGCTCCCACTCCTTGTCCGCCCCCACCCCCACAGTGTCTATATGTATATATTTTGATTTTGAGACAGAATTTAACTATGTAGCTTAGGCTTGCCTATGTAGCCCAGGCTACACATCTATAATCCTCCTGTGTCTTCCTTCCAAGTGCTGGGATTATAGGCATGGGCCACCAAGTCTAGCTCATGCTGAAGACTCTTTGGCCTCATTCTCGGGGTGGGTGCCAACGAGCAATGAACTCTGAATGCCGCCCCACCTCATACCGTACCCACCTCATACCATATATAATAGGGAAGCGTGAGCTGTCGGAAAGCATGTGGAGAAACTTGAGTTTCATAATGATGTATCCCATGTGAAGACTTGAAGAAAACTCTTAGAGGAAGCACCATCCTGAGGTGGTTTTGATCTTACCTGGGGGCCGGTGGGATGTGCACTAGTGACTTCTCCTCGTTGCCTGTCACAGCTCAGTGCGCTCTTTCACCACTATTACCCCATTGAGATCGACCCACACCGGACCATCAAAGAGAAGCTGCCTCACATGGTGCAGTGGTAAGTGCGGCACTGACCAGGAAGCGCTCCTGTGACGGAAGATGGAGGGGGCCAGCATGACTGTCCTTCAATGAGCTTCCTTCCTGAGGACCATGACACTGGCCCAACTCTAAGAATGAACATCCCCTTATGCCCTGACTCTCTACTGCTCGGGAGGAAAACCTCAGGGACTTCTTGGAGTCAGTTAGAAATGCCTTGGCTTGGGAGATAAGCAGCAAGTGGCCTAAGTCAGTCTGTTTCATTCTGAATGCCACAGTCTGGATAACGTATAATGAACAAAGTTCATTGGCTCACAGCTCAGGAGCCTGGGAAGTTCCAGATGAAGGGTCTGGCATCTGCCAACGGCTTTGTTGCTGTGTCAGTCCCTAGCAGTGGGGCTAAAAGGGGGACAGAACAACAGAAAAGAAAGAGAGTAAGAGAGGCTGAACTTATCCTTTAGTAACCTAATTTCATTATTCATTCTTAAGGGCAAAGCCCCGTGACTCAAAACCTCTTGTTGGGGATTGTCGTAATTACTTTTTTATTGCTGTGCTAAGATACCATGACCAAGGCAACTGGTAGAAGAAAGAGTTTTTGGGGGGACTTACAGTTCAGAGGGTGAGCCATGACTATCATGTCAGGGAGCATGGCAGCAGGAAGGCAGATGTGGCTTTTGAAACTTCAGAACCCACCCCTAGTGACATACCCCCAATAAGGCCTCACCTCCTGATCTTTCCCAAACAGTTCCACCAACTTTAGGGTTATTCTCATTCAAACCACCACAGAGTTCCAGTTGGTAACCTGGGGACACCAACGAGCCTGGCTAAGCTTGGCCATGGTGGAACATGCATGTCATCCTAGCGCTGGGGAGATGGGGGCAGGAGGATCAAGGTTGTTCTTGGCTTTGTAGGAAGTCATAGGCTAGCCTGTGCTATACAAGACCCTGTTAAACAAAACCTGGTGTCCCTGGATAGTGCCCTAGGTCCCCGCGGGGGAGGGGTTCAGAAGAGTTTTGCGCTCTCTGGTTCACTGCGCAGCTCTCTTCAACTTCCTTCTAAGGATCACTTAAAGTCCTTCAGGAGACGCCTCTGTGGGGCAGAATGTGCTCATTCCCCCAGTGAGTACTACCAGAGGGGACAAGGGACAAGGCACTCGACTTCCTGGGGTGACTGGGACTTGGGGTGTATGGGTTGTCTGTTCCTAGGTGGTCCAAAGCCCACAATCTCCTGTGCCAGCAGAAGATACAGAAATTCCAGATAGCGCAGGTGGTTAGAGACTCCACGGCAATGCTCAGGTAAGCCCCTTGCTGTAAGTGTTTCCACCAGACTAGTCTGCGCAGCTTTGTGGGCTGGGGTGTAGCTCCCTGGTTAGGTACTTGCTTGGCATGCTGGAGGCTTATAAATTCCATCCTTGGTATTGGAAAACAAAAATAAAAATGAAAGCCAGTCTAAAACTGTTTCACCCAGGCAGAGAAGGCTGGGGAGGTCGAGTGGCGTTAGTGGCTGGGAGAAGGCAAGGTGGCCCCAGAAGCCATTTGCCTCGGTGGGATGTTGTGTAAAATGGCCAGACCTTCATCTCCTAAGGGCCAACTCCTTTTAAATGATGGTTTGAAAACAAACAAACACACACACACAAAACCAGAACTCTGGTCCCTCTGGTTGACTAGCATTAATTTCATTTTGGTTTTTTGGGACAGGGTTTCTCTGTGTAACCCTAGCTGTCTGGAGCTCACTCTGTAGACCGGGCTGGCCTTGAACTCAGAGATACACCTGCCTCTGCCTCCTGAGTGCTGGGGCTATAGCCATACATTGTCACCTGAGGTTTATATGTGGGGTTTTGTTTGTGTTGTAGGTGTTGAACTCAGGGTCTTGAGTGAGCTATCAAGAGCTCCACCAGAGTTAAACGCACAGAACCTTAATTTTTTTATATTAATTTATTTTATTTTGTGTTTATAATTGTTTTGCATGCACCTATGTATGTATACCATGTGTGCCTAATGCCCAAGTGGGCCAGAAGAGGCCATTGGATCCCCTGGAACTGTAGTCATGGATGGTTATGAACCATCATGTGGGTGTTGAGTCCAGGTCCTCTGGAAGAGCAGCAAGTACTCCTAACATTGCTGAGCCATCTCTCCAGTCAGTCCCCCAGTTTTTCGTTTTTAGAGGAAAAAGCTGGTGGGGTGGCACATACTTTTAATCCAAGCACTCAGGAGGCAAGTGGATCTCTTGAGTCCAAGGCCAGTGTGGTCTGTATAGCAATTTCCAGTTCCAGGCCAGTCAGGATTACACTGGAAGACCTTGTCTCAAAAAAAAAAAAAAAAAAAAAAAATATATATATATATATATATATATATGAGAGAAAGAGATCTCCTATGTTTATATGTGTGTCTATATGTTATACTGTGTATAAACAAACAAAATAATTTAAAAATTCCTTGCCTGAGGTGCTGAGATGGCAGCCCAGTTGGTGAAGTGCTTACTTCATGAAGCATGCAGGCCTGAGCTCTGCCCCAAAAGCTGGGTCTGGTAGGATGAGTTTGTAATCCCAGCACTGGGGAAGTGCAGACAGGAAAATCCCTGGGACTGACTGGCCTGCCTAACCAGTGAGCCCCAGATCCCAGTGAGAGACCCTGCCTCTAAACATAGTGAGGGTCGGGAAGATGGCTCGGTGGGTAAAATGCCTGTCATGCAAGCCTGGCTACTGTATTCCCAGCCCCGTGTAAGGGTCGAGAGAGGGACTCACTCCATGGAGTTGTTCTTTGGTCTCCACATGTGCGTCGTGGTACATCTATGCCCATAAACATGCAATGATAAGTAAATTTTCAAAAGTAAAACTAAATGACAGGCGCGGTGATGCATGCTTTTAATCCCAGCACTCGGGAGGCAGAGGCAGGCTGATCTCTGAGTTCCAGGCCAGCCTGGTCTACAGAGCGAGTTCCAGGACAGCCAGGGCTACACAGAGAAACCCTGTCTCGAAAAAGAAAAAAAAGAAAGAAAGAAAGAAAGAAAAGAAAAAGATGAATGGCTCCTGAGGAAGGACACTCAAGGTTGACCTCTGGCCTCCACGCTCAGGTCACGGGTAGACCTGTATGTAACCTGCATGCACACACACACACACACACACACACACACACACACACACAAATAATAAGATATAAAATACCAACCTGAGTAGAAAATAAAATAGCAGTAGGGAGGGCTATGCCATTCACAGTCCTTTGGTCTCTTTACAGGGAGGGATATAAGACTTTCTTCGACACACTCTACCATAACAACATCCCACTTTTCATCTTCTCGGCGGGCATCGGTGATGTCCTGGAAGAAATTATCCGGCAGATGAAAGTGTTCCACCCCAACATCCACATTGTGTCTAACTACATGGATTTCAGTGAGGATGTGAGCCACATCTTGGGTGGGCTGCAAAAGGGGAGGGGGATGGGCTGCCAGCCTATGGGCCTTTTGCTTGACCATCTGGCCTCTTTGCCCTCTGGTGGGCATTTTCAGTCTGGTCGCCCTTTCTTTCTTTGAGACGAGAGTCTTGATACATTACCCAGGCTGGCCTGGAGTTCCTGAGCTCAGTCCTCTGGCCTCGGCTTCCAAATGGCTGGGACTACAGGTGTGAGTCCTGGCACTTGACTTTATGGATTGCTTTCTTTCTTTTTTGTTTTTTGAGATAGGGTCTTTCTCTATAGCCCTGGCTGTCCTAGAACTCATTGTATAGACCAGGCTCATATAAACTAGGCTCTCCCTCCTACGTGCTGGGACTGAAGCATTTACCACACACCCAGCTTGTGTGTTACTTTAAAAAGATCAATAGTCAACTCTCTGTCACCATAGCCTTGTGGCACCATCATAGGTTGTGTGTCACCCTGGGTACCAAAGGGCATATACTTGGACTTGCGTATTGAAAGCCAGAGGTAAGGGCTCCAATTTACCCAGGTTTTCACTCCTCAGTGGGCAGCCATGATGGCCCATGCCTTTAATCCTAGTACTTGCGAGGTGGAGGAAGCATCCTTAGGATTTCAGAGCCAGCCTCGCCTACATAATGAGTTCAGAGTCACTGGGTTACAGAACCCTTTAATTAACTCCTTTAATCCCAGCACTCGGAGGCAGAGGCAGGGGAATCTATGAGTTCGAGACCAGCCTGGTCTACATGTGAGTTCTAGGACAACCAGGGCGATGGATGTGTAGAGAGACCCTGTCTCAAAAACAAGAAAAAAAGAAAACTGGCGCAGTGGTGGCGCACGCCTTTAATCTTCTCATTCGGGAGGCAGAGACAGGCAGACCTCTGGGTTCACAGCCAGCTAAAGCTACATAGAGAGACCCTGTCTCAAAAGAAAAACAGGGAAGAGTTGGAGACGTAGCTCCGTGCGCAGTGCTCACAAGTGTAAGGCCCCAGGCTAAATCCCAGGGCCTCCGGAAGAGGCCAGCCGTGCACGCTAAGGCTTTTGTGGGCAGCACTCAGTTGCACCTCCTCTCAACTTTGCCATCACCTCCCAGAATGCACCCAAAAGCAAGACACAAACGAGGCTAGCTGTGTTCCGTGAAAACATTTAGAAAAGCAGACCAAATCCAGCCTAGTTTTCCAGCCCTTCGTTTATGCTACAGTAAAGCTTTGCCATTATTCTGGGTTTGGGAGCAATTCCCATGACAGACCCCTGTGCTCCATGGGTCCCCCTAGTCTTGCTCTCTGTCCCTTGTGGTGTTTTAGGGTTTCCTGCAAGGCTTCAAGGGCCAACTCATCCACACCTACAACAAGAACAGCTCCGTGTGTGAGAATTCCGCTTACTTCCAGCAGCTTCAGGGCAAAACCAACATCCTCCTGCTTGGAGACTCCATGGGGGACCTCACTATGGCTGATGGGGTCCCTGGGGTGCAGAACATTCTCAAGATTGGCTTCCTAAACGATAAGGTAAGCAGTGGCTTGGCTGGGCCTTCCCCTATGGCTTCTGGATGAATTCCTTTTTCCGCTCTTTTTTTGTTTTGTTTTTTGAGACAGGGTTTCTCTGTAGCTTTGGGGCCTGTCATGGAACTAGCACTTGTAGACCAGGCTCTCCTTGAACTCAAAGATCTGCCTGCCTCTGCCTCCTGAGTGCTGGGATTAAAGGCGTGCGCCTCCACTGCCCGGCCTTTTTACACTCTTGAATGCCTTTCATGTGCTGAATATTGTGGAAAGGGTTAGAGCTACAGAGGAGGGCCATAGTTGTGTTCTCTTCCCCCCCCCCCATGTGTGTGTGTGTGGGTGAAATAGGAATTTATGTATCCAAAACTAGTCTCATACTATAGCTAAGGCTGGCCTTGAACTTCTGACCATCTTGCCTCAGCCTCCTAAATGATGGAACTACATGAATATGCCTTCAAACCATGATTTATGATCTCTCTTTTGGGGTGTGTGTGTGCACGTGCGAGAAAAGGAACATAGAACCTGAGAGATGCCAGGTAAACGCTCCATCGTTGAGTTACATCCCAAAGCCTCAGCTCTTTCCACTATGACTTGGCCCAAGACTTGAGAGAAGAGGGTCACGTCAGCCCTTACGTGCATGGCTGTACGATCACCATGTGTCAGTTCCCATTCTAGTTACACAAATACTGCCATCTTATCGAACTCTTATCCTTGGATTTCTTGGAGGTGGGTTTTTTGTTCGTTTGGTTGGTTTGGGCTTTTGAGACAGGGTTTCTCTGGCTTGACTGAGATGGGAAATGCCAGGGTTGAAAGCATGACTTTATAAAAGGAGACAAAAACAGCAGAGGCTGGCAGGGGTGGATGGGGCACAGATCAGAAGGGTGGACCCAGCCAGGAGAGGCAGGAGCCCAATGGATGCCAGAGTCATGAAGATTGCTTGTGACACCTGGGCATTTGTCTGTAGTTCTTGTTACTGTCTGTTTGACACTAGCCCAGTTTTCAGGGTGGTAGCTCGTGCTCCTCATTTGTCTTCTTGTGTCCCTATAACCTTGAACTCCCCAGGCTTTCACAGGAGAGCCAGGGAATGGTGTTTGCATGCCTCTACCACAGACCCCAGAGACCTGAGAGCAAAGGATGCAAAGGGGGACATTGGGGAACTTAGATCTGCTTCCCCGGGCAGGTGGAGGAGCGGCGGGAGCGTTACATGGATTCCTATGACATTGTGTTGGAGAAGGACGAGACGCTGGATGTGGTCAATGGGCTGCTGCAGCATATCCTGCGCCAAGGGGACTGCATGGAGCTACAGGGCTCCTAAGTACGAAGACTCAGGCCAGGCCCTGCAGGCAGTGATGAGGAGGAATGCCTGCCCACGAAGCCTCCCGTGTGAGCGCTGAGAGAAGTCCAGGGCAGCCAAGAGCTGCTGGGCCCTCCTCACCCCTGACTCCTTCCCTATGCCTTTGCCTTCCTCCTGCTAGGAAGAGGCTTGAGGGAAGCCCTGCCTGTGGGAAGGGAGGGCAGCAAGTGTGCTTCCAAGTGAACTGGGGGCCACAGCATGTTAGCCTTCTACGGACCATCCAGTCCAAGGGCTCTTTCTAAGAAAGTTTTCAGAGCTGGGAATACAGACTGCTCAGTGGCGAAGCACCTATCTAGCATGTGGGAGACCCTGGGTCCCTTCCCCAGCACTGAAAAGAAGAAAAAGTAAAGCTGTACATCAGACAAATATAATGTGTGAATTTATTTAAAAAGCAAAAAAGAGCAGCTCCAACTTGCAGTGTGGGAGCTAGGTGTGCAACCCAAACCTCCGCCCTCAAGGCACAAGGACCTGTGAGGAACCCCTGGAGCGCCACAGAACAGAGGTTGAGGACAGTGGGAAAGCTAAGAAACCCCGGGTGAGTGCCATCTGACTCTGCCTGCAGCCTGAATCCCGGACTAGCCCAGGACTGTGTAGATCTGGGAGGGTAGCGATGGGAAGGTGTGATCCTGACCGGGAGTGGGTACAGCCTTGACACTTGACATTCAGCTGGGTTGAGGTGGCCCTGTCTGAGACAGCCCCCCACACACAAAGGATCCATTTGAGTGTCAATTTTCCATATGTCCTTGGATCTTTCCTCCACTTTTTGGTCCAGTACCACCAGCATGACATGAAAGGGATTTTATTTTTTGTTTTAATTCATGTATATGAGTGTTTCTCTGCATGGATGTATTGCACCGAATGTGTGCCTGGTGACTGCAGAGGTCAGAAGAGTGTGCCGGATCCCCTGGAACGGGAGTTACCAACAGGCTGTTATCCACCATGTGGGCTCTGGGAACTGAACCCAGATCCTCTGCAAGAACGGCCAGTGCTCATAACTACTGATCCACTTCTCCAGTCCCCTTAAAGGGTTTTGAGCCCAGACCCCCGGGAAGACTGGAGCAAAGCAGAAGTGATAGGTTCACCAGTACCCTGCAGTATCAACTATAGCTTCCTTCCCTCTTTGTTCTGTTCACTCAGGGAGTGAAGACCTAGGGGCGTTCTCCCTGTGGCTTTCATCAAAGAACAAACAGAAGAGCTGGCTCTCCCGGACTTTTTCTCTCATACCCTTAGAGAAAGTCATTCATACACCGTCCTGTCCAGGAGGCTAGTTATCCCAAGCCCTGATTACCTGCAGCTCAGAAGGGAAAGGGCACCCAGGGCTAATGGATGCCTACAGAGTATAGGTGCCATCCTGGGCACTTAGACACTCGCCATTTCATTCTCATGACTCTGAATAGAATCCCTCATTTGCAGCTGAGTAGCGTAGGGTGAACAACTTGCCCAGACGTCATGGCTAGGAGTCAAGCTCTAGGTACTTGTAGCCAAGGCCTGTGCCTGTTCTCCATCTGCTTGTGTTTCTCAGCTTTACTTCAGGGCTGTCCTAGGTTTTGTGGGAGCGGGGCACCGTGACTGGTTCAGGATCACAGGCTGACCTCAGGAGATTTCTGGAGGCTTCAGTCACTGGCCTTAGGCAACAATCGTGGCTGAAGATCCTGGAGTGTGTTAGTTTTCTGTTACTCTAACAAAATACAGTAATCAACTTAAAAGAGATGACTCACAGTTGGGGAGGTTTCTGCCTGTGAACACTTGGCCCTGTCGCTTTGGGCCTGTGGTGGCAGAGCAGTCAGGGCAGGAGCATAGGTGGAGGAGGCCCCTTTGCCTTCCACTGGCCAGGTACAAAAGAGAAAAGAGAACAGGGCCCCGCCATCCCTTTCAAAGAATACCCATTTGTCTAGTTACTTTTCTGTGACTGTGACCTGATAACCCAGGCACCTTACACATGTGTTTAACTGGGCTTGTGGTTCCAGAAGGTTAGAATCCATGATGGCGCAGCAAAGGTGTGGTAGCAAGAATAGCTGAGAACTTACATCTTGATTCACAAACTGGAGGCACAGAGCACCCTGGGGGGGGTGTGCTTTTGAAGCCTCAAAGCCTGTCCCTGAGACATAGGACCTCCAATAAGGCCACACCTGATCCTTCCCAAACAGCATTACTAATTGGGGGCCAAGTATTCAAATATATGAGTGGGGGGGGGCTATTCTGATTCAAATCACATGCGAAAGATTAAAAACCTTCCATTAGGCCTCCACCTTCTAATGGCACCCTGGGCTGGACACCTGATTCCAAACTGTAGCACTGGGTGAGAAGATGATGCTTAGGGACATGTTTGGAATTCGAGTCTGGTCTTGTCATTTTCTGTAAAATCTCCACTTTGTGCTCAGAGGCCCAGGGCATCTGTCAGGGAGGGCAGAGTGAGGCAGGCAAGTGAGAGCAAACACACGGGCTTGGAGAGGCATTTCTCTCTAGGACTGCAGAGATCGGGTCGGTTGGCTTTCCTCTGGCGATGGGGAGGGACGGGTGGGGAGAAGATGGTGGGAATGCCACAGTACTGAGAATGGATCTGTGTGAACAAGTGTAATCTAGCCTTATGGTCCAGTTTGAGCTCTGGGGGTGTCTGCGGTCAGGAACATTGTTTCTGCCTTTAGTTGACACAATAAGGGGACAAGGATCATTTCCACGCTTCTGCAGACCCTCATCTCTGGCCATTGATCCTCATGAGTGCAAGGCTCTTTACAGCCGGTTAAGTTTGGTACGGTTAGGGAGGCAAAAGGGAAGATCTCTGTCTAGAATCTGCAGCTCCTGAGGCCATGGTAACTGCCTGTCTTGTCCCCTTTCTGCTGCCCCTTGGATTAAAAGTGTCCTGCTGGGCCGGGGAGGTGGCTTAGTCAATAAAGTGCTTACCATGCAAACACAAGTCCTAGAGTTTAGTCCCCAGAAACCATGTAGCAAGCACTGGGGCACAGCATGCACCTGGAATCCCAGCTCTGATTTGCCAGCCAATTGGTTTACCCTAATTTTTGACCTTCAAGTTCAACGAGAGACCCTGTCTGAAAAAATAAGGTGTATGTAAGGGGCTGAAGAAATGGCAGGAGCCCAGTGTGGTGGTGCAGGCAGCTTTCTCAAGGCCAGCCTCATTTACCTAGCAAGTTCCAGGACAGCTATAACAACAGACCTGTCTCAAAAGAGGGCGCAGCAGAAATGGCTCATTGGTAAGAGCACTGGCTGTAAAACCAAATGGGCTGGGGCTGGTCAGTTATCTCCCCCTACCCATATTCCCTCCTGTGTGTTTGGGGGGAAAACCTTTGGTTTGGGTTTTGTTTTTTTCTGAATAAAAAAAGCATGGTTTTTTTGCCTTCTTTTTTTTTTTTTGGTCTTTTCAAACGGTTTCTCTGTGTGGCCCTGGCTGTCCTGGAACTCATTCTGTAGACCAAACTGGCATCGGACTCACAGAGATCTGCCTGCCTCTGCCTCCTGAGTGCTGGGATTAAAGGTGTGTACTGCCACTGTCTGGCTAAAAAAGAGTCTTAAAAAAAAAAAAGGCTGGGAAGATGGCTCAGTGGTTAAGAGCACTTGCTGCTCTTCCCAAAGTCCTGGGTTCAATCCCTAACAACCACCTGGCAGCTCACAACTGTCTGGGGGGCTGGAGAGATGGCTCAGAGGTTAAGCATTGCCTGCTCTTCCAAAGGTTCTGAGTTCAATTCCCAGCAACCACATGGTGGCTCACAACCATCTGTAATGAGGTCTGGTGCCCTCTTCTGGCCTGCAGGCATGTACACAGACAGACTATTGTATACATAATAAATAAATAAATATTTTTAAAAAACTGTCTGTAACTACAATTCCAGGGAATCTGACACCCTCATATAGACATACATGCAGGCAAAACCACCAGTGCACATGAAATTAAAAAAAAAAAGAAAAATTTTAAAATCTGGTTAGAAATCTTAAAAAAACAACATTGCTCTTCCAGAGGACCTAGGCTTGATTTCCATCACCCACATGGCAGTTCATAATCTTCAGTCCCAGGAGATCCAGTGCTCTCTCCTGGCCTTGGAGGGCAGGCACCAGGCACACGTGTAGTGCACAGACATATATACAGGTTAAACACTTGCACATACAAAAAAATAGAAGTGAGAGAGCACATGCTGCTCGTCAAGAAAGAACAGAAGGCACACACCAGTCCCCAGCACACACCAGTCCCTAGCACACACCAGTCCCCAGCACACACCAGTCCCCAGCACACACCAGTCTCCAGCACACACCAGTCCCCAGCACACACTAGTTCCCAGCACACACCAGTCCCCAGCACACACCAGTCCCCAGCACACACCAGTCCCCAGCACACACCTGGCGAACAACAATTGGCTGTGACTCCGGTTCCAGGGGACCCGACACCCTTTTCTGGCCTCTGCAGGTGCCAGGCACATATGTAGTACAAAAGACATACATTCAGGCAAAATATCCTTCCTTACACACACACACACACACACACACACACACACACACGCTAGTTAAAAATGATAATAAGGCTGGTCTACAGAGCAAGTTCCAGGACAGGCTTCAAAATTACAGAGAACCCTGTCTTGAAAAACCAAAACCAAAAAAAAAAGCAAGTTATAACCATGCTGGGTGTATGGGTGTGTGTGTGTGTGTGTGTGTGTGTGAGAGAGAGAGAGAGAGAGAGAGAGAGAGAGAGATGGTGGCGCACGCCTTTAATCCCAGCACTTAGGAAGGCAAAGACAGGTGGATCTCTGGATCTCTGAGTTTGAGGACAGCCTGGTCTATGGAACAAGTTCCAGGACAGGCTCCAAAGCTACAGAGAAACCCTGTCTCAAAAAACAAACAAAAAACAAAACAAGCTGGGCAGTGGTGGCGCACACCTTTAATCCCAGCACTCGGGAGGCAGAGGGAGGTGGATCTCTGTGAGTTCGAGGCCAGCCTGGTCTACAAGAACTAGTTCCGGGCTGGAGAGATGGCTCAGCGGTTAAGAACACTGACTGCTCTTCCAGAGGTCCTGAGTTCGATTCCCAGCAACCACATGGTGGTTCACAGCCATCTGTAATGAGATCTGGTGCCCTCTTCTGGCCAGCAAGCATACATACAGACAGACAGAACACTGTATACATAATAAATAAATAAATCTTTAAAAAAAAAAAAAAAAGAACTAGTTCCAGGCACCAATGCTACATAGAAACCTCGAAAAAACCAAAACCAAACAAACAAAACCCAATTAATAATAAAAGATAGAGATTGCCAAACACACCAGATGTCGACCTCTGCTTTCCACACACGTGAACATACACACTTCTCGAGGCCTTCAGTCTAAACTTTTATTGACACAAAGGGATCGGATCAGTTTAGCCTTCGAGAGTTCAGAACTCTGTGTACCTCCCATCAAAGTAGCACCATGTGCAGGTCTGCACAGCCCTGAAGCCCGAGCAGGCTTCCTCTCACACAGCCTGTTCCTTCAGAGAAAGCTCTCTCTAAGAGAGGTCAGAAGGCCTGACACCAGTGGTCAGGGATGAGGCCGGAGTGACTGGCAGGACTGTGTGCCCGGAGCCACCCCTTCCTGAGGAGCAGGCAGAGCTGATGCAGGAGAATGCAGGGTCTCCTCACTCATGCCCTCGGGGAGCTGCCATGGCACAGGGAGTGGGGACAGACATGGACAGGGAGATGGGGCAGGGCAGTACAAATAAAGGGCACATTTGGAAAGTGAGGGACCGAGGAGCTTTGCTGAGTGTAGTGATGTGGACAGGAGGTATGGGTGTGTGGAGTCAGCAATGGTCCTAACAAACACCAGTGCCCCCTCCCCAAATTGGATTTATCATGCCAAGAACCTTAAGGAAGAGGCGTAGGGTGGGAAGAGAAAAATGCAGAGGTCTGTGCTGTGGACTGGAAGCCACAGCCAGTGGGAAGGTCACAGCAGTCTCTGATGACATTCAGTAAATCACATAGAGTTATCCCCAATGAGGGAGGGGGGCTGTTGGCAGGCCAGTTCCATGGCCACTGTCCCCCAGTGGAGGACCTTTGTGTCTGAAGTCAGAACTGAGACTCTGGCCCTCAGAGCTCCTCATGGATCCGTTCCTGGTCCTCGTCGGACTTCAGCTTGAGTTCCTCAGCTGTGATCTTGCCATCCTGGTTTCGGTCCTGGTTCTGAAACATGTCTCTTATGGTTTTGTCAGGGTCTTGCCCGGGCATGAGGCGTCCTTTGCCTTCATTCACTTGAGCGTTGATGAAGGAGGAGAACTGGGAGAGGGGACAAGAGGGACAGAGGACAAGGCAGTGAGAATCAATGTCAACAGTTGTGGGTGGCCTTGGGAAGGGACCCCAGGTGGAGTCCAACAGTGTTTCCCCAGGCCTGGTGCCCAGGGAATTCAGGCTGAGATGGACGGTATAAGTTAGGGGCCAGGGAGGGTGAAGACAGGCTGCACAGTGTGCAGGAGGGGAAGGGAGGCTGGAAGCTCAGCAGAAGGGGAGCAGCGACAGGGACCATGCAAGTCAGCGTGCTGGCTTCCAGGTTAGGACTGTGACTAAGTTCCTAGCCCACCTCTTCTGGGGGCACCTCTCCATCTTTATTGAGATCCATGTCTTCAAACAGGCTGGCAGGAGGATCCTGGTGCCACACAAACAGGTAACCTGTGGGCAGGCCATCCTCTCGCGATACCAGCTCCACCTCAAATAGCAGGACAGCACTTCCTGGGACACCCCGGGCTAGAGAGAGGGAGGAAAAAGAGAACAAGATGTTAGTGAGGCCTGACACTGAGCCTTAACACAGGCCTTAGTTGTCTCTCATGGAAGGGACGTGGGATATTTAGGAACTATCCTAAAAGTTTCCCTGGTCCCCCCACTCCAGCCACTAAGACCTGAGATGGGTAGGGAAAACTGGGACCAGACGCAGGATCCAGGCCACTGTCGCTCACCTCCACTCTCCCCGTGGGCCAGGTGTGGGGGCACAATGAGCTGCCTCCTCTCTCCCACACACATGCCCTGCAGGCCCCTGTCCAGACCTTCAATCACTTTGTTATTGCCAAGGGTGGCCTCTTGAGGGGCCTCATATTCGTAGCTGTGGGGAGAGTGGATTCCCAGGTTAGCAGCAGGGGTGTCTGAGCGCTCATCTTGTTCAATTTCTCCATCACGCTGAAATGGTGATTCTCTTTCTCCAGCTTCACTCCCCCTGCCCCTAGCCCCATATTTCATAGCCATGGTTCCCTGAGGCTCACTCAAATGGGGACTTGGGGAGGAACTGAGAGACTGTGCGACCCAGAGAAAGGAGAAAGAGCCTGCAAGCTATCAGCAGTTCACTTATACCTGAGCCCACCACCTGCCTAGCCCTGGCCCTGCCCAAGAACCCACGAAGAGAAGAGCCTGGTGCCATCCAGAAGAGAACAGTTGTAGTGGTAGCGAATGAAGTCCCCAGTCTTGGATGTCTCATTGCAGCTCTCTGGTGGCCGGAAGAGCATCTTGATTTCCACAGGATCCGCAGGGTTGTGGAAGTCGATGACATGCACGTCAAAGATGAGCACGGCTGAGCCAGGGATCTTGTCTCCTAAGGCCAGATGGGGCATGGTTAGCTCAGGGCTGTGGGCAAGGGCTCCATGGGGCCCAGGCTGGCCACCCCTTTCCAGTCTCAGGGAGGTCAGATGACATGATCCAGAATGAGTGCTTCCTATTTCTTGGTGTTGGAGTGATGGGACAGAGAGGCAGGGAAACCCTTTTCCACCTGACAACTTTCTTTCTTTTTTTTTTTTTTTTGGTTTTTCGAGACAGGGTTTCTCTGTAGTTTTGGAGCCTGTCCTGGAACTGGCTCTTGTAGACCAGGCTGGACTCGAACTCACGGAGATCCTGCCTCTGCCTCCCGAGTGCTGGGATTAAAGGCGTGCGCCACCACCGCCCGGCCACCTGACAACTTTCAAGCAAGCTCCCAGTAACCCTCCTGTGAGCGGTGCCCAGCACATCAGCGAGGGCACTGAGGCTCCCAGAATCTCTAATATCCTCTTTGCTCAGTGGTACTGTTTATTCTTAACCTTTCTCTGTCCCCAAACTTAGGTGTTGGCTGCCTTTCTCCACTACAAAATGGTGAATGAGGCCTGCCTTGGAGGAACAGGACAGAGTCTGCCTGGTAGAGATCCAGTGGGTGACCAAGGAGAAGCTGTACATGCTTAGGCAATGGGAGGAACAGCACTCCTAGGGGCACACTTCAGAGGAGCTGAGGGGCGGCCAGAGGACCAAACCCTACCTGTCCCATTCTCCCCGTAGGCAAGGTGAGGGGGCACAGTAATCCTCCTTCGCTCCCCTATGCATGCTCCCTGTAGTCCCTGGTCCATCCCAGGGATGATGTAACCCTGCCCAACATAGGTATTGTAGGTGTGGTTGCGGGAGTAGCTGCAATAGAGGGGAAGGGGTGGGGAGGGAGTCAAAGGGGCCCCACTCCTTCCAGGCCCCAGCCCTTCAGAGTACCCCTAAGCCCCTACCCTCCCACCTCAGGATACCCTCTGACCTGGAATCAAAGAGGGTACCATCCATTAAAGAGCCATTGTAGTGGTAACGCATGAAGTCCCCTGCCACCGCTCGCCGGACACAGCCCTGGGGCAGCTCCAGCGTCTCCAGCTGGACTGTGTCCTTCGGGTTGTGGACATCAATCAGCAGGACACTGAAGACCAGGGAGGCCTGCGGGGGTATCACAGTCCCTGGGGAGGGCACAGAGCTTGAACCATACAAGTGGGGAGCAAACTCAGGCTCAGCAAGGGGTCTCATGCGAAAAAGACCTACTCAGCCCTCCCATGTCCTCCTCCTTTGGTTGTCCCCAGAGCTATCACCAACCCATACTAGCCTTTGTGTGAATCAGAATAAAGCAATTCTATCTAGGGAGGGAGCCCTCATCTCCACTCGCCTCCCTGGCCGGATGTCCCTGGACAGTATGCAATCTGAACAACTCTATGTAGACACAGCCCTAGTTTTCCCTCTTCTGGAGAACTCCCGTGTCCTTGCCTTACCGTAGCCTTTCTCCCCATAAGCCAGGAAGGGAGGAATAATGATCTTTCTTTTCTCTCCAGGACACATGCCCAGCAGTCCTTGGTCCATGCCTTTAATCAGCCAACCTGAGCCGATGTAGGTGTCGTATGTGCCTCCCCGACTGTAGCTGCAGAGAATAAGGCAGAGACCCCGTGGCTGGAGGCGAGGGAGGTAGAGCAGACCAGGGCTCCCTTCTCTTGCTCACAGGTCCCAGCCTTTAGGACTCCTCCCAGGTTCTACCTGTTGTCTACCTGTTGTCAAAGGCGGTGCCATCTAGCAGGGTGCCGTTGTAGTGGTAGCGCACAAAGTCGCTGTTCTGCACCATTCGGGGGCAGTGAGGGGGCCGCAGGAGGATGGTCACTTGCACCGTGTCCTCCTTGTTCCACACATCCAGCAGGACCACGTCAAAATAGAGGGTGGCATCAGGGGGAATGAGGCCCGCTGCGGGGAAAGCAGCAAAGGCCAAGCTTACGGAAGTCGCCAGCCCAGGTGGAGGCGTGAGAGGTTCACTCCTCAGTTCACCTACACCATCTGTTATACCAGCTACCATCCTTCCTGGGCAAGCTGTGACTCCACTCAGGGCTCTGCATCCTGCTCCATTCATTCCAAAGTGAAGCGGTGGCCATATTCCCTACCAGACTGCCTGCAGTACGACCTTGGCCAACTCACTCAGCCCCTTTGAGCTTTAGCATTCTAGATGCCTCCTGCCCCCCATCTCCCATCCCCTAAGCCCATCTCCTGACCTCCTTACCCACACCAATGCTGCCGTAGCCCAGGTGGGGAGGCACAATGAGGCGGCGGCGCTCGTTGACACACATGCCCATGAGACCTCTGTCCATGCCAGTGATGAGGCGGCCTACACCCACAACGATGGCCACCAGGGTGTTGCGGTCATAGCTGGGGGAGTAAAGGGACAGATGAGCACGCGTGCAGCCACACGATACCCTCCGCCCACAGTCTCATATACACAGGACATGGTGCAGGCACACACACGCCTCACTTCCTCTCCTCTCCAAGTCTCTCTCCTGGGCTAGCCCTTCTGTCCCTCTTGGGGTACCAGGCTGGATAGATGTGGGCGCACACTTTTAACCCCGGCACCTTGGAAGCAGAAGCAGACGATCTCTGTGAATTCAAGGCCAGCGTGGCCTAAAGAAGGAGTTCCAGGACAGCCAGGACTACATAGCAAAACTGTCATCATCATCATCACCATCACCAAGAACAGGCTGTTACAAGAGAGAAGACCCAAAGAAGGCCAGAAGCTTTTATTCCCCTGAAAGGAGGGTGGGGCGGAGCAGATAAGCCTGTGTGTTATTACTGCTCCTGATAGCATAGCTCAGAGGGCAAATGAGTATTTGTTGAGCTCTTACAATATGTCAAATTAAGTGCTTGGCACTTTACATTTGTTATTTCACTGAATTTTCTCCCCATGAGGGCATTATTGTTTTCAGGTTTTCTTTTTCTGATCCTGGGAACAAAATCTAGGGCCTCACATGTCAGGCAAGCATCCGTTGCTGAGCTATATCCCAACTGTTCTTATTTTTTGTTTGTCTTTTGAAACAGGGTTTCTCTGTGTAGCCCTGACTGTCTTGGAATTCCCTTTGTAGACCAGGTTGGCCTTGAACTCAGAGAACCTCCTGCCTCTGCCTCCCAAGTGCTGGGATTAAAGGCCTGCGCCAACATGCCCAGCTTTTTGTTTTGTTTTGTAAGAGAAAAACAGACCTGACAGACTCATTACCCCACCTAAGGTCACAGCTCCTAGTGTCTGCTACTAAGCACCCATTCTCCAAGGAACGGAAAGCAGCCTTCCTTGGAAGAAAGCCCGTTCTAAACTTACCCTGGCTTGTATTTGCTTTCACAAGTAAAGAGAGAGTTCTTTTCTTTAAAGAGAGAGAGAGAGAGAGATTTGATTATGTATGTATGTCTGTGTGTGTGCCTATGCAGAGGCCCCCAAAGGGCACTGGGTGTCTTCATCACCCTATGGCTAGTCTCCATGACCCTAGGTATGCACACAATGTTCAGTTTCTCACATGGGTGCTAATCCTTGCAGTGATTGTACAGCTAATGCCCTTTACTATTGAGCCATCTGCTCTTTGACAGAGGTGTCATTTGTAGTCCTGGCTGGTCTGGATGACCTTGAACTTCCGTTCTTCCTGTCTTTGCCTCCTGAATGCTGGAATTACAGGTGTATGCCACCATACCCAGTTGACATGGCTCTGGGGATCCCAGGGCTTCGCGCATGCTAGGCAAGCACTCTACTAACTCTCGGCCCCCAAAATGGGATATTAATTTGCTTAGATTTATTTGATGTATTTGATTGTTTGTCTGTGTGTCTGTGCACCATGTGCATGCCATGTCTGGTATTTATGGAGGTCAGAGATCCCACTGGAGTTACAGATGGTTATGAGCCACCATAGAGTTCTGGGAACCAAACCCAGGTCCTCTGCAAGAACAAGTGCTCTTAACCACTGAGCCATCTCTCCAGCTCCAGGAGATTCTATTTTGGTTTAAGTTAGCCAAGGGTTGAAAAGTTTTCTAATTTCAACATTTAAAAACTGAGCCCAGCCAGGCAGTGGTGGTGCATGCCTTTAATCCCAGCACTTGGGAGGCAGAGACGGGTACATCTCTGAGTCGGAGGTCAACCTGAACTATAGAGAGAGTTCCAGGGCTGCCAGGGTTATACAGAGAAACCCTGTCTTGGAAAAAACAAAACAAAACAAAACTGGGCCCAAGCCAGGCTTAAGAAGTCACCACCATGAGTTGGAGAGATGGCTCAAAGGTTAAGAGCACTGACTGGCTCCTTCAGAGGTCCTGAGTTCAATTCCCAGCAACCACATGGTTGCTCACAACCATCTAAAAGGAGATCTGCTGCCCTCTTCTGGTGTGAAGGCAGAACATAAAAAAAATCTAAAAAAAAAAAAAAAATCCACTAAGCCAGGTAGTGGTGGGCACATGCCTTTGACCCCATCATTCCAGAGGCAGAGGCAGGAGGATATCTATTTGGATAGTCTAAGTAGCTAGGCAGCCGAGGCTACCCAAAGAAACCCTAACTCAAAAAACAAAACAAAAAGAAGTTCCCACCAGGGAAGATACTCCCAAGCTCTATTCCTCACTTTGTCCACAGTGTAGATTTTTTTTTTTTTTTTTTGGTTTTAGCGATAGGGTTTCTCTGTGGCTTTGGAGCCTGTCCTGGAACTAGCTCTTGTAGACCAGGCTGGCCTCGAACTCACAGAGATCCTCCTGCCTCTACCTCCCGGGTGCTGGAATTAAAGGCGTGCGCCAACATCGCCCGGCTCACAGTGTAGATTTTATGTCTGGTCTATTTCCTTTACAAATTCTGCATAAAGGCCAATGCTGTGCACAAAATTTCTATGAGTTGGACATCATCAGGCTTATGGTTCTCCCCAGAGTCCAGGCCAGTATGTCCTGAGCCCACTGGAGGCCTCCGGCACTCACTGTCATTCTTCTTCCTCATTTGCAACCTTAGGAAGGTGCTGGTCCCGTCCCATGTAGACAAGGAAAACGAGGAAGACAAAACTCCTCCTCCTCTGTCACAGCCTGAATTTGAATTTACACTATGGAGATAGTATTCTCATCCAATATACAATCTCTCCCCAAGGTCATGACCGCTAATTGTTTGTGGGCTGAGTTGTGTATTTCACGGAAGAGACTGCAGGGTGACTCTTCTTTATGGTGTAGAGTTTCAAATGTGAGAGGGCTGAAGTTTACCCTACAGCTACAAAGAGGCTGCCACCCTGCCCTGCTCTGTCCCCAACAACCAAAGGGAATCTGCCTGGCTGGCCAAGGGCCTGGGTCAGAATAGAAGCCTGTCCATCAAGCCAAGGCTGGCAACGCAGTCCAGTGTCGGCTGCTAAAGCTAAGATGGAGGAACTGAGTTCCGAGACTTGGAGAAGGTGGCAAGGAGGGCCTCAGGGTGGCATGTCAGACCTTGTGACACGTGGACAGTTGGTCACAGCACCAGCTACAGCCTATCCCAAAATTATAACTCCCACTGTGCTTAAGGCCCTCTCTGGCTGCTCTGGGGTTCTATACCCTAAAGAGAAGGCTGCTTCTGTAGGCTCCAAACAAAGGCATAGAAAACTGGAGGCAGAGGTAGACAGGGTGCCAGGGTGTGCGGAAAGGCAGGTGGCCCCAGCCTGACCATCCATCCCAGGCTTCACATGTAGTATGCACTGCCTCTTTCCTCGCTAAGACTGAGTACCAGGGTATGGCTCATGTCTTTAAATAAGGAACTGGTAAATGAATGTGGAACCGGAGTATCAAGTATTCTGGGGGATTGGGAGTGTGTGCGTGTGTATGTGTCTTTCAGGAGTTGAAGATTTGAGATTTGATACTGAAGACAGGGAACATTCTTAGAGATGCCCTCCCGGGGGTGCTTGCTGTTTGGGACTAGGGATTATGAGAGGAATACAGGAATGCAAAGCTTAGAAGGGGCTACATTCCCTGGAAGCCCAGGAAAGTGGTGGTGAGCCTGGGGGGGTGCCCAACATCTTACCTAGAGTCAAACTTCTTCCCATCTTCGAAAGTGCCATTGTAGTGGTAACGCACGAAATCCCCCATCTGCACCTCTCGGGGACAGGCCCTGGGGATATGGTATCTCTCGATGACCACATCTTCCAAGGGGGCTCCGGCAGGGCTGGCACGGCCCAGACCCCTCTCCAAGGTCTGTAGAAGCAGCAGCAAGCGTAGCATGGGGAGCCGGCGGAGGGTGTGGCTGGGGGACCCCGCAAGGAACATGGTGACCAGATCAAGGACTCCAGCAATGAGGGCGGACGCCAGCCGCCAGCCTCCTTCCCCCTCCTCAGAGCTGACTCCCCCCCTTCCTGTCCTCTCTCCCCACCCCGCCCTGGCGGGTCCACGTGGAATGGGGGCTGGGGAGACTGAGCTGGCCGGATGGGGTGATGATTGTGGTGGACTAGGAGGAGGGGTCCAAGTTGAGAGTCTCTGGAGTCCCAGAAATTTGCCACAAAGATCTGAGTCTCCCTCCCCTAAAACTTCAGGCCTGGCTCAGAGGGAGGCTCGGGAAAGATGAGAAGTCCGAATGGACTTCCAAAAGAAAAAAAGTTTTGTCCTGCGCCTCTGGGTCCTAAAGCTGGTTGGAGGAATCTCTAGCCTTTCCTAGCTCCCCAAATCTAGGCCCCTTCGGGTGGCAGGTGAGGCCGTAATCTGAAGGATATTTCAGTCCTTCCCCCTCCAACTCTCTTCCCGGGAGTGGAGGAGGGAGTGCTTTCTAGATGAAAGGCAGCTTTGTTCTGCAAAAGCCAGACCGCTAGAAAGACGCAGGGATCGAGCCAGCAGGGTGGCTGGTAGTGTCAGTGCCAGGTGTGTGGGGCTAACACGAGTTGTTGCCCCTCGACGCCGGCGCGGGTGTTTGTGGGGCCACCTAGAGAGTGCAAAGGGGGCTCTGGAGAAAAGACCAGATTCTGGGGCTTTACCCAGAGCGTAGGCAAAGCAAAGAGAGGTGGCACTCAAGGTGGGGGACACTGCCGGTGGGGAGGGGCTTTCTGGGCGTGAAATATAGCCCCACCCACCTGGGTCCCCGGAGAGGGCGGGGCGGGGTAAGCGTTGCAAGTCCGGCCCACGTAGCGAACTAGAGCGACAACTGACCCTCCGAAAGAGAGGGGTGTCCCAACCTCCTTACTCTAGCACGGAGCCCCGGCGCTAAGACCCAGGAGGAGCTCCGAGGGGTGGGAGTGGGGGTGCTGAAGCCCGTCGGTCCTCCGGCTGCTCCGGGAGCCTCGGGGCGCGGCGCGGGCATGGCTCGCGCGGCGTGGGGGTTGCTGTGGCTGCTGCTGGGCAGCGCGGGAGCGCAGTACGAGAAGTACAGCTTCCGAGGCTTCCCTCCGGAGGACCTGATGCCTCTGGCCACGGCCTACGGCCACGCTCTGGAGCAGTACGAGGGCGAGAGCTGGCGCGAGAGCGCGCGCTACCTGGAGGCGGCGCTGCGGCTGCACCGGCTGCTGCGCGACAGCGAGGCCTTCTGCCACGCCAACTGCAGCGGCCCCGCCGCCTCGCAGCCCCGGCCTGCGCCCGGCCCGGACGGTGACGGCGATGGCGAGGACTGGGCGCGCGAGCTACGGCTCTTCGGTCACGTCCTGGAGCGCGCCGCCTGCCTGCGGCGCTGCAAGCGGACGCTGCCCGCCTTCCAGGTCCCCTACCCGCCGAGGCAGCTGCTGCGCGACTTCCAGAGCCGCCTGCCCTACCAGTACCTGCACTACGCGCACTTCAAGGTGGGCGCGGCCCGGACCGCCGTCGAGTTTCCCTAGAACGTGAGGCCCGCGGTGCGTCCGACGCCCCACTGACCCACTCCCCACGCCCCCCACCAGGCGAACCGACTGGAGAAGGCGGTGGCTGCGGCCTACACCTTCCTCCAGAGGAACCCCAAGCACGAGCTGACCGCCAAGTATCTCAACTACTACAGGGGGATGCTGGATATCGGAGATGAGTCCCTTACGGACCTAGAGGCCCAGCCCTACGAGGTGTGGAGAGAGTGGGAGGGTTGGTTGGCCTTGGCGCCCCTTCCTACACCCGTCCCCCCCTACACACGCACCTTACTAGCCCTCGGGGTTCCCTTGACTCCTCGCAGGCTGTGTTCCTCCGGGCTGTGAAGCTCTACAACAGCGGAGACTTCCGCAGCAGCACAGAAGACATGGAGCGGGCCCTGGCTGAGTACATGACGGTCTTTGCTCGGTGTCTAGCTGGCTGTGAGGGGGCCCATGAGCAGGTGGACTTCAAGGACTTCTACCCAGCCATAGCAGGTATCTCCCCATTCAGACCACCGTGGGTATTCTTCACCCACAGGGCCCCCGACTGCTTCTCAGATCTCCCAAAGCCTCCTAACACAAGGCTATGACCTGCAACAGCATTCAGCAGATATAGCAAAGTGTTCGGAAGTTATACATGAGTTAGGTCTTTTCTGTCTCCAGTCTGCTGAGAGAAATGCTGGTATCCATAGCAGATTATGGGACAGTTAGGGCTATATAGAGCAATCTTGTCTCAAAATGGGAGGGGGGGCTGGTGACCCATGACTTTAACGCCAGCACTTGGGAGAAACGAGGTAGGTGGATCTCTATGAGTTCAAGGCCAGTCTGGCCGGGCGGCCGGCGGTGGCACACGCCTTTAATCCCAGCACTCGGGAGGCAGAAGCAGGCGGATCTCTGTGAGTTCGAGGCCAGCCTGGTTTACTACAGCTAGTTCCAGGACAGGCTCTAAAAGCTAGAGAAACCCTGTCTCTCAAAACAAAACAAAACAAACCAAAAACAAAAATCAAAACCAAAAACAAAAAGGCCAGTCTGGTCTTTGGGCCACCAACCAGCTCCCAAATCATGACATGGAAACTTATTAGTTATGAATGCTCAGCCTTATCTTAGCTCTTATAACTTAAATTAACCTGTTTCTTTTCATCTACATTTTTGCCTTGGGGCTTTTAACCTTTCTTTCCTTCTGTATGTTCTACTCTGTGTCTGGCTGACCGCCGGCTGCCTGGTTGACTGGCCCTGAGTGTTGACCTCACTTTCTGCTTAATTCTCTCCTCTCATGTTTTCTCCTCCTTCTTATTCTCTCTGCCCAGTAGCCCCACCTGTTCCTCTACTACCTACCTATTGGCTGTTCAGCTTTTGATTAGACCAATCAGGTGCTTTAGGCAGGCAAGGTAAAACAGCAACACATCCTAAATAAACAAATGTGCCAGGCAGTGGTGACACATGCCTTTAATCCCAGCACTCAGGAGGCAGAGGCAGGCGGATCTCTGTGAGTTTGAGGCCACCCTGGTCTACAAGAGCTAGTTCCAGGACAGGTTCCAAAGTTACAGAGAAACCCTGCCTTGAAAAACCTAAAACAAACAAACAAACAAATGTAACATACCTTTACACAAAGTAATATTCTTTTTTTTTAAGATTTATTTATTTATTATGTATACAACATTCCTCCCATGTATACATGCATGCCAGAAGAGGGCACCAGATCTCATTACAGATGGCTGTGAGCCACCATGTGGTCACTTGGAATTGAACTCAGGACCTCTGGAAGAGCAGTCAGTGCTCTTAACTTCTGAGCCATCTCTCCAGGCCCACAAAGTAATATTCCATAACATAAACAATATAACACATCTTTACGTAGTTAAAGTAATATTCTATAACAATGATCTACATAGTGAGTTCCAGAATAGCAAGAGTGAGAACCTATCTCTAAACAAAAACTTTAAAAACAAACAAACAAAAAAGATTCAGAATTGTCATCAGACAGGTATGTGCAGAAAACAGTTGTGGGTTCAGTGGCCTGGGTTCAGTTCCAAGCAACCACATGGCAGCTCACAACTGTCTTAACTTCAGGATCCAACCCCCTCACACAGATATACATTATCCTGTATGGTCTTAGTCTCATCTGAAACTCACCTGCTCTTCTCCCAGGCTCCCCTCTGGTGTCAGATAGGGGTTGAGCCACAGGGCTGGGGGTGTAGCAAGTGCTTCTCAGCCTGCATCATGTACTGTGTACCAAGCATTTCATACATGTTGATCCACGAGACCTTGACAAGAATGTAGCTCTTGCACAGGAAAGCAGCCTCTGTAGGCACATCTTGGTCTCCACGGGATCGGGATTAGCACACCCATGTCCCTAACTGCTGCATCCCTTCCTAGATCTCTTTGCAGAGTCCCTACAGTGCAAGGTGGACTGTGAAACCAACCTCATCCCCAACGTAGGCGGCTACTTTGTGGACAAGTTTGTGGCCACCATGTATCACTACCTACAGTTTGCCTACTACAAACGTGAGCTTCCCGACTGGGCTGGGTGAAGTGGGGTAAGGGGTGTGGGAAAGGGCAGTACATGGGGTCTGCCAGAGATGTGGGAAGGTGTCTCTCAGACTGAAGACTCTGGGGAAGGGGATAAAAGGCTAGGGGTGGTGGAGAGATGGGCAGAGAACCCAGGCAGGGCATATGGGGGAAGGTGAGGCCTCAAGAAAGAATGAGAGGCCCTCCAGTAGACAAGGTCAGCGACACTGCTCAGCACTGCAGAGTTTATGTAGCCCTTTTCTCCCTTTCTTTGTTTCTTTCTTTCTTTCTTTCTTTTTTAATATTTTTATGGTTTATTTAACTTTTATTTTATGTTCATTGGTGTGAAGTGTCAGATCCCCTGGAACTGGATCTTCAGACAGTTGTGAGCTGCCATGTGGGTGCTGGGAATTGAACCCAGGTCCTTTGGAAGAGCAGTCAGTGCCCTTAACCACTGAGCCATCTCTCTAGCCCTTATGTAGCCCTTTTCTCTCTCCTCTCACTAACACCACACCGCTGGTGTTCCTGGATCCATTCTTCAGGTTAAACTAAGGTTTCTGAAGGGCAAGAGACCATTAGCCCCGTGACTAGGGAGTCCCAGAGAGGTTGTGCCATCAGCTGGGGCTGGAGTGGGCCAGTCCAGGGTTCCTATAACTCAGGGATGCACACTTCAGGGCCTAGAGCTGTGAGCGGAGGGGCTGAGATCAGGGACCAGGAGGCTCTTCCTGAGGGCTGTGACAGAGAGCTCTAAGGACCTCTTCTGAGTCTCCCAGTTGCTGTCACTCTTCAGCAGTATCAGCACCAGCCGTTTATCTCGTCTCTCTGCACCTCCAATCCTTTGTCTCTAAACCGCAGTGACAAAGATGGAGGTACAAGCAGTTTATCTAGTCTCTCTGCACCTCCAATCCTTTGTCTCTAAACCGCAGTGACAAAGATGGAGGTACAAGCAGTTTATCTAGTCTCTCTGCACCTCCAATCCTTTGTCTCTAAACCGCAGTGACAAAGATTGAGGTGTCAGTGACTCACCCTTGCCTGGTAGGAGGGCCACACCCAGGGCCTATTGGATTGGGCGGGGTGAGGAGCCAGCTGATATTCTGGGAGGTGTCTGGGGGTAAAGACAACAGGTTAGGTTGAAAGGTGGGAGTGAGATGGGGTGAGTGGATCACCTTCACAGGGAAACATCAGGGTCACCCCTTTACTTTATCCTGCCTGCAGTGAATGACGTGCGCCAGGCCGCCCGCAGTGCTGCTAGCTACATGCTCTTTGACCCCAAGGACAGTGTCATGCAGCAGAACCTGGTGTATTACCGCTTCCACCGGGCTCGCTGGGGCCTTGAAGAGGAGGACTTCCAGCCCCGGGAGGTGGGAATTGCTTCTAGTGGGGAACTGGCCTAATGTGCAGTTTTGTGGTTTAGTTTAGAAAAAATAAACCAAAAATACAGAAAACCTCTTGGCTTCCTTGGAAGGCTGGAGAGGAAGGGAAAATAGTGAATAAGGGCTGTGGTTAAGAGTCTAGGCTTCAGCATAGAGTCTGGGATGTGGGAGATGCAAATGGGTGCCTGCGCATGCCCACTCGCACCTCAGTGCTGTCCTTTGAGCCTTTCCTCCCAGGGGCCTGTTAGCCTGAACCAATGAGAAAAGCCCTTGGGAGTTTAGGGTAAGGTGGCAGATATGAGCCCCATGGTGCCATCCCCACTTTCCATGCCTGTGGCAGACATTACTGCTGGATTGAAGCACTCTCCCTCCTGGGATTCTCAGGATCCTTCTTAATCCCGTATTCCGTGTTCCAAGGAACTAAGAGTATGCTGTGAGCTGGACCGTTTCCGCGAGCCCTGAGCCCTGTCTTTCTGCCATCTGGCAGCAGGGGCTGCCTCACTCTGTCCTCCTTTCCCACCTCCTAGGAGGCCATGCTCTACCACAACCAGACGTCCGAGCTTCGGGAGTTGCTGGACTTCACACACATGTACCTTCAGGCAGATGATGAGGTGAGTGGCTCCCCAGGAGAGGCTGGACCATGATGGGGACACGTTAGGCTCTCTCCTGAGGTCACTGCATGTGACAAACCCAGCTGCTGTGAAGCAGGAGTTTCCTGTCCCCCATCTGTACCTCCCTTTCCCGCCACCTTGGTGTTCCAGTGGCTCTTTCTCTGCCTGTCCCAGTCCTATCCCTCCTGGGCCTAGCTCAAATGGTGGCCCCTCTAGGGATCCTTGCTGGATGTTCTGGCTTTCTTCTGGGCTTACACTGTCCCCCCCGCCACCTACATGTCTACCTGGCCTAAAACCTGGAGTTACTCGTAATGCTCATCCATCTCACCATGGCCATATGACCTCCTTGACAACTGCATCCCAGGACAGGAGACTAGATTATCCCCAGCTCTGCTACAGCACCTGGCATTATGCCTGTTCTCAGGAACTGAGTTTGAGCCGGTGGACAAATGACTGACTGAATGAATAATGCTGGGAAGAGCCATAGTATGCCCCAGTTCAGGGCGAGGGTTTGGCGGCCTGGGTTTCTCGGGGGATTGCTGTGCAGCTTATTTATTCATCCCCTCAGTACATCCACTGTTGCCCCACATTCAGTGAACTCAGGAACGGGGTCTGCATTGTGACACGTGGCTGGCTTAGGTGCAGTTCATCCCATCTCTGTCCTTTACCTGCTGGGTGGCCTTAGCATCGGTCTTAAGTAACTTAGCAAACTCCTACATCTTCACCCATCAGCTGAGGAGCATGCATGCCCTTTGACTTTTATTGTGGTAACAATTAAATGAGATTATTTAAAGCGCCATGTACGCAGCTGGCACTCAGTAGATGCTCAGGACACCGTAGCAGTTTCCATGGCTGTCACTTTTGGTCTGTTGTCTGCCAGACATCAGGCCTGGGTTGCAGTAAGTGGCTGAGAGGAGCAGTCTGTCTCCCAGAGGTTCTCATGAGGAGGTGTAGACTGTGCAGCTGCAGAGGCCAGCGTGGGTACTGGCCAGGGTGATGCTTGAAGGCATCAGCCTGGAGTGGACATGTGGCTTTGGCAGAATCCACAGGCCCATCCAGGTCAGAGTTGCAAATGCATTTCCTGGCAGGGGAGTAGAGCCAGAAGATAAAAGGCACAGACTAGCAGTGTTCTCAGTGGGTGTGGGCCGAAGGTGGGGCTGTGGTGCAAGCCATGATGATGCTAGCACCCCGCCTCTGCTGGTGGAGTCCCAAGTGTCACTCAGGGAAGCAGTTTCAGAATGGGACCCAGCAGGACAAATCCTAATGTTGCCCTCATGTTAGATGCTGGCACTGGGGAGAAGGTTTCGGGCCTGCCTGTTCACCTCCTGCCAGGATGACACCAGGAAACCCATCGAGGTGGGGGGGGTTCTGATCTGAAGGGGAGCCTATATGGATGTGGGCCTGCCGTGACTCAGTTTCTCCCCACCACCCTGGGATGCTCTAGATGGAACTGGAGGAGACAGACTCACCCCCGGATAAACTGGAGGAGACAGAAGAACTCCCGTCTGATGCAGAGTTTGAAGGGGAGGGCGACTATGAGGAGGGCCTCTATGCAGACTGGTGGCAGGAGCCAGATGCCAAGGGCGATGAGGCTGAGGCCGGTCAGTAATGCATTGGGAGGAAGGACACAGTTTGGGATGGGTGCTAGTGGCACAGGTTCTCCCTGGGCTATGGTGCCAGTGGAGTGTGGGTGAGTGCTGCCACCCTGCTCTAGGGTGTTGCACCTGCTAATGATCTACCCTCCTGCTAGATCAGTCCTCAGACACCTGTTGGAGTGGGCAGGACTAACTCCTTGCTCTTTCCTTCCTTTTCAGAGCCAGAGCCTGAACTGGCGTAAGAGTGGTGGTGCACAGCTTTAATCCCAGCATTCGGGACCAGAGGCAGGCCGATCTCTGTGAGTTCGGGACCAGCCTGGTCTACAAAGCGAGTTCCAGGACAGCCAGGGCTACATGGACAAACCCTGTCTCAAAAAACCAAAGAGAAAAGAAAAAAGAGCGGTTACATGGTGCATCCCTCAAACTCAGGATACCGGACCAGGAGCAAGAACTATTTATTAAAACATAACTGACCTGGTGTGATGGTGCATGCCTTTGACACCAGCACCCAAAGGGGTAGGAACAGGTAGATCTCAGTTCCAGGCCAGCCTTGACTATATAGTGAGATATGGGCCAGCTGAGGCTACATGATGAGATCTTGTTTCAAAACAAAATAGCTGAGTGTGGTGGAGCAGGCCTTTAATCCCAGCAGTTGAGATGCAGAGGCAGGTGGATCTCTGTGAGTTCAAGGCTAGCCTGGCTCACATGTGAGCTCCAGGCTAGTTGAGGCTACACAGTGAGACCCTGCCTCAAAATAAAAAGAAAAACCTTAAAAGGGACATAGTTGTCCTAGCTCTCACCCAGACTCTACCGTGCCTCTCAGAGTGGTGGGCGTGTTGCTGGCTAGCACGTGAACTGTTGGGGATCCCTCCTTCCCCTTTCTGCGCCTCCAAGGTGGACATCCTCCTGAGGAAGTTTTCAGCTTCTGGCTTGAGTCTCACAGGACTGAGGCCAGCCAGGTGACAGTCTGTCAGAGCTTCAGAGGGGGTTGTGAAGAACGTGGGCTTGGAGTTGGTGCTCAATAAATGTTTATTGTTGGATGAATCACTGCACCTGAGGCCGGTTTCCAAGACTGAGCTGTGTGGGTGCAGGTCCTTGCCTCTTTCCCTCCACCCATCTTCCCTTATCTGTACAATACCAGCTGGTGTACCCTGTGGCCTTAGCACCCTCTACAACCCTGACATCTGATTGAGAGCACCCTCTTAGCTGTGTGCAACTCAGACCTGCCACCAGGGGGCATGAAGACACAGTATTCCCTGCAGCCCTTGGAAGACTGTGGTTTCAGATCTCTAACCAGGGATGTCTGTATTTTTCTAGTCTGAGGGGCTTATAGATATGAAGAGGGGACCCAAAGACATTTACTACATGTTTTTCTTTCCTGGAGTCTCCCTAGAATTAGAGCAAGTATGCCCAGGCTGGCCATTGCTGGAACCCCAGCTCAGTGACCAGAGGAGCACCTGGGAAGTGGTTTGAAGACTTTGGACTTCTTGAAATGCAATGAGATCATCAGAGTTCACTTGTCTAACCTTGCATTGGCTCTGAGGGACAGGAATCTGAAGGAGCAGGGGTAAAGATGTTGTCCTTTAACTACCGCTCCGACTGCCATTCCATTGCAGGGAGTTAGGGGCCAAAGGGGCACCTTCAAGAGGAACACAGGGTCAAGGCTAAGAAGGTGACAAGTCTGTCTTACTCTGCACCTCGACAAACTCCCAGGGGGCAGAGGCCACTGGGATGGAGGGTGGAGTTGACCAGGGAAGGGCATGCACTTCTCATTGCCACACCCCTGCTCCCTGGGACCCACACACGTCTGTCACCTAGAGGACTGATATCCCATCTTAACTCTCCCCTAGACTCTGGTCCAAGTCTGTTGGCCTTTAGAGGTAGACCTGGGTTCAGGATAGGGAACTGGTAGCCTCTCTCCAACCTCCATCTCTGTCATAGGAAAGTGGTTTCCTGACAGCTCCCAGGTACCAGGATGGCTCTGTCCACCCTCACCCTCCCAGGCTGTTGCGCTGTCAGCGTCTAGTGACCCACCCCTTTGCTCCAGGGAGGGGCTGCCCTCCAGGTCTGGCACAACGTGGTGCAGGGAGGAGGCTGTGCTTGAGCGTGTCTGCACAGATGTGTGCTGCTGTGAGTACCAGCTCTGGAATTTGGACTGCTGGGTGTGGGTATGGAAAGTGCTTGTGGACCAGAGGGCAAAGGTGTGTATGTGTGTGTGCCTGCATGCAGAGGTTTGAGGGTATGTGTGGCAGCTGTGAGCCTGTTGGCACCCAGATGTCTTTCAGTATGTGTTTCTGTCCATATATGCGTGTGTGCCTAAGTGTGTTTGGGGCACACGCTTCATTCATTCACACACAACATGTCATTCATCTACACGTTGAGCACCTTTTATGTACGAGGAGGCACATGATCATGAGCAAAACAGGCCAGTCACCTCACCCTTTCGGAGCTTCTGCTCCACTGGCGGCAGGCGGTAAACAATAGATCTTCTATAAATTTTTGGTATCCCAGGACTCAGGAGGAAGAAGTTCCAGACCAGCCAGAGCTACCTAGGAAGAACTTGTCTAAAAACAAAAATTGAGTTATACTAGATACATTAGGAAAATAGAGTCAGGTGAGAGGGACCCAGAATACTGAAGGGTTTCAGTTTACGTGTGACTGTGTTTGAGTGTGTGTCTGTGTGTGTGTGTGCATATTAGCCAGCTACTCTTAGGAATCCCATCCAGGCGCTTAGCTAGTCCAGTATGCCTCACTCAGCTCCTCTTTCTCAGGGAGCTGCCAGCCCCTCCCATTTCTCCCTCATGTGAGCCTCTCCCATTGCCCAGCCAGCTGGCTCCCCAAACCGGTGAGACAGAGTCCCAGCCAGTCTCTGCGTGGGCCCTCCAGCCCCACCCAGGCCAGAAGCTCTCACCTCTCCTACCCTTCCCACAGCACCCCACTAGCTCTTCCATTCTCAACAGTACACTGGGCGGAGGTGTGAGATGGGCAGAAAACACTGGGATGTGACCTCATACAGTCAGACCAAACTCAGGAGATGCCACAGGAATGTTCTGGATCCAGAACATTCCCATCCATATGAAAGCAGAGCTCTGTCATGCAGAGTGCCTCCCAGGGACCAGGCACCCTCAGAACTGCCCCTTCTGTTCCAGGCGATGCTCAGAGAAGGGAAGGCGAAGTGTTATGGTCAGAAGGAAGGTCAGGCCCTGGGGGCTCTGAGCTGTCAGCTGGGGTAAGGGAGAGTGGAGTATAGAGCATTTACTATATTTAGCCTATAAGGAATTGAAAAGGCAGAGTGGGGAAGAGAAGAAGGGAAGAAGAGAGGTAGGAAAGATAAAGGGAAGGAGGGAGGAATAGAATTCTGATGTCAGGCCCATGGGATTTAGGTATCATGTTAGGTGGCCTGGGACACAGTTGCTGGGGAAACTTAGGATAGCAGCTCCTGAATCCTGAGAGTGCTGGTCAGTGGAAGAGAGTCACATCAGCTCCCCATAATCACAGTAGATTCCAAAGGAATAAATTCCCTTCTTACCCTGAAACTGGTATGTTTTTTAAGCTAGTGTTATTTAGCAGTGGGATGCCGCTTACAACTTTCATGGCATTAACGTGAGTACTGACAACCTACTATAACGGGGCCAGCCTTGAAAAGAATACTTAGCTGGGCAGTGGTGGCGCCCGCCTTTAATCCCAGCACTTGGGAGGCAGAGGCAGGCGGATCTCTGTGAGTTTGAGGCCAGCCTGGTCTATAGATCTACAGAGTGAGTGCTAAGACAGGCTTCAAAGCTACACAGAGAAACCCTGTCCCCAAAAAAGACAAAAAAAGGGGGCTGGAGATATGGCTCAGAGGTTAAGAGCACTGGCTGTTCTTCCAGAGGTCCAGAGTTCAATACCCAGCACCCACATGGTGGCTCACAACCATCTGTAATGAGACTTGGTTCATTCTTCTGGAGTGTTACATGCCAGAACACTGTAAACATAATAAATAAATAAATCTTTAAAAATAATAATAATAAAAAGTCTGGAGAGATGGTTCAACAGTCAGTCCAACAGTTAAGAGCACTGGCTGGTCTTTCAGAGGACCAGGGTTTGAGTCCCAGCACCCACATGGCAGCTCTGTACAACAACCTAGAACTCCCATTCCAGGGGATCTGTTGTCCCTTTCTGTCCTTTGCATGCACATACAGTGCACAGACATACTTGCAGACAAAACATCCACAACTTAAATTTATAAATATAAGGAAGAATCCTTAATGTCTTATCTGATGTTGCCTGTCTCTGAAAATAGGGTCTCTTCTGGGGACAAAGAAGGGGCCTTTCTCCATGTCAGATGACTGGAGCTAATAACTACCAGGCTAGGGAAGATTACAGGGCCCTGGGGCCATCATCCTTTTCTCCCTACTCTGGCCTTCCTCCGGGCCTTCTTTTACAGTATCTCTTCAAGGTCAGCCCTGGAAGATAGCCCTGATGTCATGGATGGGGAAACAGAGCCCCCAAGAGTCTGGATCAAACTCCAGGGCTGGGGCCAAATCTGATCTGGGCTAACACGCAGCTCTGGCTGGCTCCCTTTACGATCAAGCTCCAAGATGACGGGATTCAATGGGAGTATGCTGGGAGCCACAGCGAGCAGCCCTAACAGAAACTGAAATTCCAGGCCCAGCCTGTGAGCCTGTCACCTCATAATCACTACCTCCCTGGGTCTCAGCTGGCGCCAAGGGCTCCCAGATAGCATCTCTTTTGTCCCCTAAAACAGCCCTTGGTATAGGAGTACCTATTCTGCCCATGACTCAGGTGGGGAAACTGAGGCAAAGGGAGGGTATGCTTCCTTGTTTGCCCTCCCCTCCATATGTATATGTTTGATCCCTGGACCACCTGGAAGAGTTCTCTAAGGTTATGAGGAAAGCAGGCCCAGAGAACTTGCCATTTTCCATCTGAGGTCATCTTCTCCAGCCTACCTTTAAAAAGAAAGAAATTTGTGAAGCTGGGGGTATAGCTCACAGAGTTTTCCTGGCATGCACAGAGCTCTCTGGGTTCCATTCTCAGTACTACATAAACTGGATGTGACGATATAGGACTGTAATCCTGGCACTCTGGGAATGGAGGCAGGAGGATCAAAAGCTCAAGATCATCTTCAACTACATGGCAACTTTAGGGCCAGCCTAGATTTTGTGAAACTCTACCCAGAAAAAAAGGAGGTGGAAGAGGGTGTAGTGTTATATTCCTTGGATGAAGTCAGAGGTGACCATGCCTGATTCCCTCCTTTGCCTTTAACCACTTGGCTAAATTTCTTGGGGTCTTCCTGGAGGAGGAGGCTAGCAAGGGATGGTTCAACCGGTCCAAGGGCGAAGTCTAGCTTTTCTCCCTGGCCTGCCCAAGTGTGGAGCGGGGGGGGGGGTTGTTTGAGGGCCTCACAGTCACACAGAACCATTACATTTTTTTGTTATCTCAGAATGAGATTATACACTCCGTCACAGACTTGGGGTCAGACTTGGGAGTCAGAAAATACTTGTCCTATGACTTTAACCTTTAGCAGTTATTTCCAGCTTCGAGGTGTTGTTATTTATTTTTAATATATTGGTATTCTCAAACTTGGAGAGGCTCCTGACCTCTCATACACACTCCCGTCCCTGCTGGCTTCTCTCCATCACAGCCTGGTCCCGTCTCCCCCTCAGTGCCCCTCCCCCTCACGACTTCCAGGTTCTCTGTTGGGGTCATAAATTATCCATGAGCTGTAAGTTGGCTGCTGATTCAGTTGGAGCTGAAGTGCTGATGAAATATTCAAGGGTCTCAACTCTCACATCCCCCAGGGCCCCGGCCCTAGATTTCCAGTCCTGTCCCAATTCCTACAGAGTCACTGAGACCTAGAGGTGTGTATGGTGGTCTCTTTGCTTCATCTGTCGCTATGGCTCTGCTTGCTGGGTACCATAGGTGGTGACTTAGAGGAAAGAAGTTCTGTTGTTGGTACAGAGCCTGGGGGAGGGGAGGGGAGGTACCGCAGGCATCAGAGGCTATCTACCTGCCTTCCACCCGGGTTCTCTAAGCCCAAAGTGTTCCTAAAGCCTTACCTTAGACAACAGAAATCAAGCTTGAAGAATCAGTCCTTGCTTCCTCCTCCCCGCAGAACCCCACTTTCCCTGGGTTGGAAACAGAGGTTGTTTGGGAGATGACCCAGTGGGCAGGAGACAAAGGTCTGGTCCCAGCCCTGCTGTGCATTTGCTGTTCAGGACCACAGACAAAGCCCCTCTCCTGGCTCCAGCCTCAGTTTTCTCATGTGTGCCTGGGAATGGGGTTACAAGAACTCCAAGGTGGAAGAGAAGTGTGTGTGTGTGTGTGTGTGTGTGTGTGTGTGTGTGTCCCACAAGCAGGTGTGACCACACGCACAGGTGCGAGCTTGCTCAGGACCAATGGCCTCTCTGTGGGATGGGTTCCTGGTTAGTGCAGGCAATTCCCAGGGCTTGTGGAGGGGAGGGGAGAGGGAGGGAGGGGCAGGTAGGCTGGCAGGGCAGGTGGGGCCCCACCTGTGCCAGTCTGCTCATGGAGTCGCCCAAGCCAGGAGCAGGAAGCTGGGTGACTCAGGAGGCAATGTTTCATTGGTTCCTCCCTTCCCCCCAAAAAACCACTCAACTGGGACCTGCCGGCAGTTGCTCAGGAGCGCTCACAAGACCTACTTCAGAGCACACCCATGTCAGAAGCCTGTCCTGAGACTTCACCCATGGGGGTTGGGGCTAAAGGGGAGCAGCTGTCCTAGGGCTTCATTCTGGAAGGGCTTGAAAGGGCTGTTGTAGTTAAGGGGGACAGCCTAGGATAGACATTCTCTAAACAGGTCCAGAGCTCCTCTGGGCTCCCCTGCCCCCACCTCTGGTATCTGGCCCTGGCTGGTACTATTTCTGTTTCCCCTATCTCTGTTTTCTTGTCTCCCTGTTTTCTTTTTGGCATTCCATCCCGCCCACATGCCTTGCTGTGAAGTGTCATGCCTGTCGCTGGAGCTACCTCTGTAATTAGGAGCCTTCCTTGGCTGGAAGCACACCCACAGGGCTAGCTGTGGGCAGCATCTGGCCTCAAGGCCTGGAGGCCCCAAAGTGCAGCAAAGATGGCAGGAGTGCTCCCCAAACCCCCCCTTCAGAGGGCTCTAGTGCTAGCTGAAGTGGGGGTCCCTCCAGCAGGGAGCTCAGAGACTTCCAAACCCTCTGCAGCCAGTGTCCCAATCTAGCCCGGAAGGGGTCATGCTGAATAAGCCCTGTCCCCAGCTTCCAAGGCATAGGCTAGAGGACCTGCCGAGGCTCCAGATCAATATGCTTAATCTGTGAAATAAGCAATCCAGCACAGAGGAACCCCACAATAGCCACCAAAAGCGTGGGAAGGACTTCAGAATTCTCCCTCTGTCAGAACATGATAGCCCCAGGGAGAATTGTTCCCAGCCCCTGGGACATCTACCTTTCCTCTTCTGTCTGTGGCTACCACACAAAGCTCTCTCGGCCCTACACATGCATGAGGACACATCAATGTGTGTATTTCTGTCCTTCTTTCTACCTTGCTACAGCTGAACTTGTAATTTCTTTGGCTTACCACCCACAAGCGCCAGGACCTTTGGGACAAAAGACATCGTGAAAGATTCATAGGCTTGGAAGCAGAGTTCTTGCTGGACAAGGAATGCCAGGGTTTCGGGTACCTGGTTTGGAAGGTGTGTGAGAAAGTGCAGCCTTCTCCTTCCTTGGCCCAGGGTGGAGAATCAAACCCCCAGAAAAGCCAGGACAAGGATGAAAAGTCTGGGCTTTTAAAGGGTAGAACCCAGAACAGAAGGCCCCTTTCCTAGGCCTAAGGATGGTTCTACATTGGAAGTGACAGCTAAGTATGCCCATGCTGCCTTTAGATCTTGCCACTGCCTTTGATTCAGATCTGCCCAGAAAAACTTCAGCTATTGTTGCTGGTTCTCTTTGTCACTGTTAGAAAGCCAGGGCAGAGGCCCCTACATGATTCAAAGATAAGCCTGCATTATCCTTTCTACAAGTGGCCATCTGAAGAGAAGGTCTCTGTGTATGTATATGAGAGTGAGCATGTGTGTGTGTGAGTGTGTGTATGTATGTGAGTGTGTGTATATGTGTGTGAATGTGTGTTTGTATGTATGTGTGTGAGTGTGTGTATGTATGTGAATGTGTGTATGTATGTGAGCATGTGTGTGTGTGAGAGAGTGTGTGTGTATGAGTGTGTGTGTAGGTGTGTGAATGTGTTTGTATGTATGTGTGTGAGTGTGTGTGTATGTATGTGAGTATGTATGTGTGTGAGTGTGTGTGTGTATGTGAGTGTGTATGTATGTGTGTGTGTGTGTGAGTGTGTGTGTGTATTCTATAGGTCCAAATGACAGTCATCCATCAGGAGCTCTCTCTCCACAGCATAAAGGTTAAGTTCAAATGAAGAACAGAAACCCGAGCTGGTAAGATGACTCAGTGGGTAAAGGTGCTTTCTGTGTGGCCTGACAACTTGAGTTGAAGCCCCAGAACCCACATAAAAATAATAGGAATTGTAGCTGGGTGGTGGTGCACACCTTTAATCCCAGCACTCGGGAGGCAGAGGCAGGTGGATCTCTGTGTGTTTGAGGCCAGCCTGATCTGCAGAGCGAGTGCCAGGACAGGCTCCAAAGCTACACAGAGAAACCCTGTCTCAAAAAACAAACAAAGAAAAAAAGGAATTGTTGAACCAACTCCACAAAGTTGTCTCAGCTTCAGGGGCATGCTATGCCACACCCACTCCTCATGTATCCTACAATAATAATTAGAAAAAAGAACAGAAAACTCTCCTGCCTCCTTATGTGGCCCAGAGGCCTGTGGGACATGAGAGAAAAATGACATACGCAGGAGGTGGCCTGGCTGTTCTGGACACTGATGGTCACCTTTGCCTTGAAGAGGCTCTGCGGTGCACAGTCCCTCCTCTTTCTCGTCTGTCTTCTGTCTCTGGGGAGCTTGAGATGGACCAGTTGGTGCCCTATCACTCCCAACTCTCAGGCTCCAAAAAGCTGCAAGGTTGAATTAGTCAGACATGTCTTGGTCTTGGTGGCCCAAGGATTTTGCTCTTACTGAGCTCCAGGCAAGAGAAGTGAGGTTAAGCTGCAGGGGTTTGAGTTGAAGCTAGACATCAGAAGAAACACCGCTGTCAGAAAAAGGAGACAAGGGCATTTGCTATAAGGGAGACTGGAGAATTTCCCTTTTTTGGAGATTTGTCAAATACAAAAATTCTTGCCTTTAAAGGGAAGCAGAAGATTGGGTAAAATGGCCTGGTGGCCTCTCCTTCAAGTTCAAACTGCAAAGCAGGCCATGGTCACAGTAGAGCTCAGCTCTATTCCTAAATACCTCCTTCCCCACCAGGAGACCAAGTCCCTTATACAGATGGCTGATTCCAGGAAAGAGTGCAGATGAAGCCCCCGTGTTTGGCAGTCACATAGTAGGAGATTAGGAAACACACAGGAAATTCATCCATCTGGGAGGAGCTGGCGCTGCCTTCCATAGTGGAGCCTCCACCCGGGAGTTTAGCTTTGGCTTTGGAGACCTGCCGCGGCTTGCCGAAGACAAGCAGGGGTGCATTCTGGGGATACACAGAGCTTATTAAGAAGCCCCAACCCCCCCCATTCCACTTAGGCTACTACAGCTCTCTCCACAGCCCCCCCTGCTGCCGGTTGGCTGAAGTGCAGAGAAAGGTGGCAGGGCACTCGCAAAGGGGTTAGAAGTGGTGTGTGGCTGGGTGGGCGGATTGGGTGGAGGGTGGGACCCTGGCAGAGGCAGCAGCTTGAGATGGTGAGCTCTGGGCTGATCACTGCTTTTCGTGGAGGGGGGCAAGGAGGCAGGTGGGGGCGAGTTTAGGTGGAGATAAAGATTCCCAGGTAAGCTGGAGGGGGTGGGGAGTCAGGGGAAACAGCAAAGGGGAGTGGTCCTGGCATGTGTAGCTGCAACTAGATCTGGGATGTTGCTATCTTCCTGCCCCTTCCAGGAAGACTTACTGGATGGAAGGGAACAAGTTAAGCCTCATTCTTTTCCCTGCTGGAGAACTGTGGTCAAAGACACTGTTAGGATACCTTCAGCTGGAGTTATTTTAGCCCATCAGCTCTTGTGTGTGGGTGTGTGGATGCGCGTGCGTGTGTGCATGCTTGTGCGTGCACGCGTGTATGTGTGCATGTGCGTGTGTGTGTGTGTGTGTGTGTGTGTGTGTTCAGGAAATCCTTTTCTAAACAGCCACTCACCCAACTCTCACCCAACTCCCACCCACGCAGGCTGGTAACTCTTGCCGCTCTGTAAACTTTCTGAGAGTTAGGATGAGTTTAATTTTCTGTGCAACCAGGCTCTAACTTGGCCCCTCACATCCAGTTGGTGCTCAGTACTTGTGTTGAATGAATGAGCATCTTTAGGACCCTGGGTTCGTGGTACAGCCACAGCAGCAGTCATCTTAGCAACCACAGGAGGAAATATCTATGACTTCTTGAGTGGCCTGTCTGGAGTTCTTTCCGATAGCTAACCAACCAGCCTCGCTCACTATCGAAGGGCTGGCTGCCCCCTTTCATTTAGGACTATGCTCCCTCTCTTTCCATCTAATGTCTGATGTCCCCACCAAGCCTCCCAAAGGTTCTTTATACCATCATTTAATCTTTAATGGAATTGCTGTTCTTTGGTCTGTTTCTCCCTGGAGTGTTATTACCGCCCTCCACCCTGTCCCCATGTGCACACACATGTGCACACGTGCACACACACACACTTAGTGACCCTTCTCCTACTCTGTTTCTCTATGATATGGTGGGACTTGAAGTAAGAAGGCATCCTGGTTTGGAGTGCACCATATCTCCTAGTCTCGTGACCTCTTTGAAGCTTAATTTTAAAATTGCATCACATTTTATTTACTTTAATCTGTGTGGTACCTGCGCCAAGGCAGGGACATGGAGATCAGGGGACAACCTGTGGGACTTCATTGTCTCCCTCCTCCAGGAATCAAACTCAGGCTGCCAGGCTTGCACAGTTGAGCTGTCACGCAAGTCCATTAAAAATATTCTTCTAATGCAGATCGTTTTGTTGCTCCAACAGGTTTTTTTGTTTGTTTGTTTGCTTGCATGCTTTCTTTTCGTTTTTAGAGATAGGGTTTCTCTGTGTAGCCTTGGCTGTCCTGGAACTCGCTCTGTAGACCAGGCTTGGCCCTGAATTCACAGACACCCTCCTGCCTCTGCCTCCAAAGTGATGGGATTAAAGGCGTGCTCCATCACCACCAGGCCCTCTCAACAGTTTTTGAAATTGACCATATCATTGGTTAAATTCTGACATCCCTGGCTGTTTAAGTACCACCACAAAGCTTACTTTATTTAATCTCTCCAACCTAAGACAGATAAAGCTAATGAAGCCACTTTGCTGATGAGGAGAAACGGGGTGAAAGGTAAACTAATTGGCCTGAGGTCATACCGAGACTAAGGAGGGAACCCAAACCCAGGCCTTCTAATTCTAAATAGAAGGAACACTCTAGCTTTTGTAGAGGGGAGGAATCCCAACCTAGCACAAAGCCTATGAAATGCTTTACAAACATCTTATTGCTACGCTGGGGCAGGAATGAATAAGCCCTGACGCTGAGTCGGCTGGCCAGGGAAGGCGTCAGTCCTTTCCCAGGCCGCCCCGACTCACCTGTTGAACAGGTAGGGGGAAGGGGACGGTAATGAGTCTCACCTGCTCAGGGCTAGGGTGGGGCAAGACACGCCCCACCTGTTCCATTGGCTTTTTCCTTAGTCTTACTGACAGCCCCCTGTCCAATCATAAGGAAGAAACTTTCTATTTGCCAATAGATGCAGAGTAATGATGAGACCTCAAGTTGGCGTCCACCCCAGAGCCGACTGGCAGTCCCTGGGGCCAATGGTGAGCGCATAAACAGAGGCGGCCGTGGTAAAGGTCCGGGCGCGAGGCTCCGCCCCTCGACGGGATAGTCAGGCGGGGCAGCCAGTGAGCTAGCCTCAACGAGTGGGCGTCTCCCTAGGGGGAGGAGCTTCGAAGGGGCGAGAGGTGTGGCTTGGCTGTCAGGTCCTTTTGCCTTTTGTTCGGTTACTGAGTTGCTGCCTTGGCCAGAGTCCGGAGCAGCCGCCGCCCGAGCGCGCCGAGCTCAGTTCGCTACCCTCGCCGGCTCCCTCCCGGCCCAACCCCGACCAGCCCCGGCCCGGCCCGGCTCCACGCTCAGGTACATATGCATATCGGGGTGCATATCATTGCGGGCAGAGAAGGGACAGCAAGCGATCTAGAGGCGGGTTCCAGCGGTCTCAGGGCAGGTGAGGGCGGGTGCCAGGGAGCGCACCCTGCACCGGCGACAGGGGGCGCGCTGGGGTCCTGGGCACGTTACCCCTGGGACGAGCGATCCGGGTTGGAGCTCCCCTCCAGGCTCCACGAACCACAGGTTTGAGAAGGGCGGGGAGAAACTAGGGCAGGTGCTTCGGAGTTCGCGCCTCCCCCGGGGCTCGCGGAGCTAGAACGACGCAGTGTCCCTGACTCTCGCCCCGAGCTGACGGGGCAGACTTTGACCCGCTCCGCCTGGTCCTGGAGCTCAGGGTGACAGCATTTTACCGGTAGGGAAACTTGCTGCCTAGTCTCTTTGGGGCCACCCTCACCCCACCCCACGCGTCATCCTCGCTTTCCCTCCCTCCCTACTCCCCCAGGCCTGGGTGGGGCCCTATTGTCTGTGCCCAGCTTACCCAACTGTGGGGGCCGAGTGCACGTTTTCCCAGAGAAGCGGTCCCCACCTGCTGAGCAGAGCAGGTGAGCGTTTGGAGGACCGAGGCCCTGCCCTTCAGCTTCGAGCTGTACCTGTGGCGCCTCCCTCCGCTCTAGTATAAGCGGATCTGTGCCTTTTCCTATTGAGGTGGGATGGGATGACTGGGGAACTGGTAAAGGAACTGGGCTCAGTGCCCTACCGATGTCAGACACTGATGGCTTGGGCTTGGAGTCTGGGCCAGCAGAGAGAATTAAGAAGCGTTTCCCCAGTTTTCAGTAGCTGTGTTTTCCAGAGTGTTGATAGGGAAACAGCGATACCTTTTTATTTCTGCAACCCATTATTGTTGAGAAATCACTCCAAACAAACTTTCCAGGAGAAAGTAGCCCTGGTAGTCTTCTCTGAGATTTTCCTGTCTCCTTGCTCAGAGCTGATTCCGGACTTGGGGATGCTTCTTGGAAGAAAGCCCCATCCCCCAGCCAGCTCCAGGCTGAACGTGGGCCAGTGCCTGCGCTTTGACCCTGTTCTCCCTGCCCCCACCTCCATCCTGTTTGCTAGGCCCCTAAGGCCTGACTGAGGTGGGGGATCAATGCGGGGTGTGGGAGGGTGCTGAAAGTGTCTTCTTCCTTCCCTTTCCCCTCCTCTGGGGACCACCACACCCCCTTGTATGAGGCCTGCTAAGTGCCTCTCCCTCCCGATCTCCGCCCCTTCCCCAGGAATGGGGGTGGGGCAGGGCAGGGCTGGGTCACACTGAGAACTATCGGGAGAATGCTTAGTCTTTCCTCAACCCCTCATCCCATTCCCCATTTTATTTAGCTGGCTGACAACTGAGGCAGGAGGGCAGGAATGTTGCCTGCCCTTCGCTGGGTTTCTAAATTATGAAGGTGCAGAGGATTTGCCAGAAGTCCCTTCTCCACCCACCCTTTTCCTAAGTGTTTGGCGGGGAAAGTGGGACAGGAGGAAGTCTTTACTGTGGAAGGCTTCTTCCACGCCAGGCACCCTCAGGCTGAACAGTGTGAGCGCCACCTTCCCCTTGTCCCCGGTGTGCTGAGAGCTCCTCTCTGGCTGGAATTGTGAACTTCTACTGGGCTTGCTGCGCTGGTTTATACAAATCTGAAGTGTGGTCTTTTCACAGGTGTTTGGAGCCCAGCCTCCTTGGGGGACAGAGCAGGAATGCCCGGGCTAGCCTCGGGCAGAGGGATGATGGGGCGAGGGTCATCAGTGCGCTTGCTCTGACTCACCTGGGAAGCCTTGATACTTGGCTGTGGATGGGAGAGTAGGGATGGACTGGGGACCCTCCCCTGGGATAACTCCTTAAGTGGGGATCAGACTCGGTCCTGTGGGTGGTAAAGTATGTGTGACCACCTCTAGGAAGCACCAGGGACATGAAGTTTAGGCCTAAGCAACCTGTCTTTCCTTCTCTCTGTGCCAAGGTGGAGGAGGGGAAGGCATTGTAATTACATGAGCTAAATGATTAGTTTAGCTAATCTGGTTTGTGGCTGTGATGAAAAGACAATACTGAGGAAGTATGGCTAGGAGGTGCCTGGCCCAAGCTGGCTTCTGACTGGACAGGAGGGAGGGGAAGCAAAGGTAGGATCCAATTAGTCATTTCTTGCCAGATCAAGTCTGGGCTTGGGTGACAGGAGCCTCCCCCGCACCCAGGCTCCACCCCATTCCCTCTGGAGCCGCCGTCTGGCCTGCTATGGTTGAGCTTGGAGAATGCAGCCTGTGGGAACGGAAGGTCAAGCGGAGCCAGGTTGACTGTTTCCCTTCCTGGGGGCCCCACAGGCCATTGCTCAAGAGAGGAAGGCCTGTCCCCATGCAGAGCTACTTCAGAACAAGGTGACACATTTGGCTGGTCCACAGAAGAACAGTGATTGAGAGAGCTAGTCTAATGGAGCAGTCTGAGCACTGGGTCAGGGCCTTGGAGTGACCTAGCTGGTGTCTCTGAACAGTGTCTTGTTACCTATATAGCTTGGGTCAAGGCAACCCTGCCTCTTGCAGGCTCAGTGACCTCTTTGGCAAACAGGAATAATAAACCCATCTACCCAGTAAGTACTTGATTGATGGTTACTCAAAGCCAGAAGACTATATGGTACCAAGCCTTTCACTGGGGTTCCCACGAATCATGCTTACCTTATAGGCAGGTGCAGTAATTCCATCCTCAGAAACTCAGGGAAGGGTAGGAACTTGCCCGGTGTTGCACAGCTAGACTCAAGGAAGCCTTCTGTTCCAAGCTCAGACTTCATTCTGCTGTTTGGCTCCAGTACAGCTCTGGAAGGAGTTCTTTCCTCTCTCTCACTTTTCTTCTAGATGCTGAGGATCAAATCCAAACTAGGCAATCTCTTTCCCATGGATCCCCATTCTCAGCTCTGGATGGGACTAACCACCTCCCACCCTGTGCCCTTTTTTCTTTCTTGACAAAGTCTCATGTAGCTAAGGCTAGCCTCTGAGGTTGATCTTGAACTTTTCTTTTTAGTGGTGGCCCTGGCTAGCCTAGAACTTGCTATATAGATCAGGTTGGCCTCGAACTCAGAGATCCACCTGCCTCTGCCCCTGAGTACCAGAATGAAAGGTTTGCCACTATGCCTGGCAAACGTTTTAAAACATTTATTATTATTATTATTGCATTCATTTTGTGTGTGCCTGTGTGCATGCTCAGGACACAACCCATCTGTGGAGATCAGAGGACAATTTTTCAGAGGTTATTTTTTTTTTTTTTACTTCCACCATGTGGTCCCACAGGTCCAATTAGCTTTAACCCAACCAGCCATCTCACCAGCTCAGACTTTGAACTTGTGATCCTCCTGCCTCTACCTCTCAAGTGCTGGAATGACAAAAGGCACAGCACTGTGGCTGGTTTATTCAGTGCTGGGGATTGAACCCAGGGCTTCATACATGCTAGAGCAAGCATCCTACCCAGTAAGCTGCAACTTTAGCACTCACTGGAAGTTGTCTATTGCTGCTTTTGGAGAACCTCAGCTCCACAGACAGAAGGGAGTTCAGAAAAGCCCTAGGAGACGTGGGGGTGGTGAAGGCGGGACAGGTTTGTCAGGTGGGGGTGACTCACTCATCCTCCGGGCTGCCAGCACTGGGAAATCTCCCTCAAGACCAAGAGCTGTGATGGTAGGAGTTAGGGGAAAAGAGAGGGAAGGAGAGCATGGGTCAGAACTCTCCGAGCTGGACCCTGGATAGGAAGTGGGATTTGCTCGCTTCATTAGCATCCTGTGCTTTGCCAAGTTTAAGGTGGGGGTGGGGGTGGGTGGGCGGTGCTCTCTGGAGAATGGAGACATGTGAGTCAGGTTTAGGCCTGGGTGAGTGTCCTGCTACATCATGCCAGGTAGTGCAGTCAGGCTGCTTGGAGAGAACTGGCTGTCCTGGCTGGAGACCATCTGGCCTGTGATAACGGCCACAGGAGGGCCTTGCTGTGGGGTAGGATGAGAAGTTGTGGAGGCTGCTTGTCATTCAGAGCCCTACCCCTCGGGAAAGATTTGGTGGTACATGGTCTTCTTAGGTATGACTGATTTAGGCCCCCGTCTGCCAACCTACCACCTGGCACCAGAGTGGCCCTGGAAGTAGGGTCTGGGGCTAGGCTCAGCCTGAAGACTGAGGTTCTTACCACCAGGTTGTCATATTTTTAAGATTAGGAGGGGAGCCGGGTAGTGGTGGCGCACGCCTTTAATCCCACCTCTCTGGAAGCAGAGGCAGGCAGAACTCTGTGGCTCTGTGAGTTTGAGGCCAGCCTGGTCTACAGAGCTAGTTCTTGAAAAAACAAAACAAAAATCAGGAGGGAACCACAGCATAATGATTACTGATCCTGGAGAAGAGAACACTAAACAAGGAGCCTTGACTGAGAAACACAGAGGGAGAATGAAGTCATTCTGGCTGCCTGCCACATAGGTTGATGAACTTGTGGCTTTCTAGCACCCGTAGGGCCCAGGAACAAGGGAGTAGGGACAGATGTCCTTAAGGAAAGAATAGAGGTTAGACAGAAGAAAAAGACTTCCTATCCAGAAGACAGTGTGAGCTTCCCCGCAACTGGAGTTACAGAGGGCTGTGAGCTGCCATATGGGTTCCGGGAACTAGTCTGGGTCCTCTCCAAGAGCAGTAAGTGCTCTTAACTGCTGAGCCTTCTCTCCAGCTCTGGGTAAGGAGGTTTTTCACTTGAGCAGGAGGAACAGGTCGAGGCTCATAGTTGAGTCTCCCCTAAAGAGGGTCATCCTGGCCAGGAAGCACTTCCTGTGGGTGAATAGTCGTCTGAGACCTACTGAGTCCTTGGAGGAAACTTTTTGTTTGGGGACTTTGGGGAGAAGAACCACATGGCTGTAAGGGAAACCAGCATCCGGCAGCTGGCTGGCCCCGTAACTCTCTAACGAGAAAAAGTGGTGCAATTGAGGACAGGTCGCTGGGATGTGTGTCCCTGCAGATGAGAGACACCCTGAGGCCTTTCTCCTGGGACGGAGTTGAATCTGGTGGATGTCTGGTGACATGGACTGTCCCATTTTCCAGCAACTTCCTGGGCTAGGTTTGAAGAGAGATAGAGCTCTTTGTCTGCTGTGCTAGTCTCCTGACCTCTTGACCTTTTGACTGCAGAGGGGGGATGCTCAGCTTTCTTTGCCTTTCCCCAGGGTGGAGACAGTCTTATGTCACTCTTTAGTGGGAAGAGGCTGAGAAGTCAAGGAGCTGCCTCATTGTGGGCATCACTCTGCCTCCCTTCCCTGAGAAATTCACATTTTATCACCTTTTTTTGTTTGTTTGTTTTTTTGTTTGTTTGTTTGTTTTGGTTTTTTTGAGGCAGGGTTTCTCTGTAGCTTTGGAGCCTGTCCTGGAACTACCTCTGTAGACCAGGCTGGCCTCGAACTCACAGAGATCCGCCTGCCTCTGCCTCCCGAGTGCTGGGATTAAAGGCGTGTGCCACCATGCTGTTATCATTTTTTATTTTTCTTAAAATGTGCATTGGTGTTTTGCCTGCCAGTATGTCTGTATGAGGTGTCAAACCCTGGCACTGGAGTTTCAGAGAGGTGTGAGCTGCCCTGTGGGTGCTAGGAACTGAACCCAGGACCTCTGGAGGAGCAGCCGGTGCTTTTAAGTGCTGAGCCATCCCTCCAGCCCCTGATCAGTTTTTTAAAACTGAGAAGTGCACAAAAGTTTTCGAGAATAAAAAGTTGTCCTTAATCTGAATTTTGTGAAACAGCCACCCCCCCCCCCCCAGTCTCTCCTATCTGCTGATCTTTTATCTTCCAAGTGTGTACTGTATACAATGGGGAGTTGATTTTATTCCTTCCCAGTACAGGGGTCAGAGCCCAGCTGGGGGAGGACTTTCTGCTGCCATTCAAGCACTTCACTCTTTTTTTTTTTGCGGGGGGGGGGCAGTGTCAAGACAAGGTTTCTCTGTGTAGCCCTGGCCATCCTGGAACTTCCTCTATAGACCAGGTTGGCTTCAAACTCACAGAGATCTGCCTGTCTCTGCCTCCCGAATGCTGGGATCAAAGGCGTGTGCCACCACTGCCAGGTTTAGCACTTTACTCTTAAGCCCCTCATCCAAGAATTCCTCCCATGCCCTCACCATGGCAAGTTTTTAGTTTTCTAGCATTTATTTGGGGGGAGTGCGTGTGTGCCATTGCATGCAGGTGGGAGTCGAGGAGCAAGAGTCTGTTCTCTCCTTCTACCATGTGGCTTGATCTCAAGTCAAACAGGCTGTGCAGCAAACCCCTTTACCTGCTGAACCATCTCCGAGGCCCCAGCCAAGGTGTTCTCATAAAGCCTGCTTGCAGAGCTTTTACTTTCTGCAGCCTGTGTTGTCTGGAGACTAAGTGTTCAGGTCTTTCTGTCTAGCCCTATCCTGCAGTATCATACCCTAACTGGCTGGGCTCCAACTGCTGTTAACGGGGCTGCCTAAGCCCCAGCGCTAGTGCTGGCTGGTGGCGTGTAACAGCTGGAGTGATTTTCCATTCCCAGGAGTCCTGGTTTGGGCTCATCTGCTGGCTCGGGACACTGTCCCAAAGGAAAGTGTCCTCAGCAGGGATGCAGCTGCAGCCGGAGCCCTCTGCAGGGGAACCCCGAGGTTCTCTAGGTCGGCCTGCCCCTGCTCCCCTCTGCCGTGCATCCTCTTCATTTTCCCACCCTGCTCTGTTTGCTTTGGGATGCAGCCCAGAAGAGAACAAACAGCAGCTGGGTCATGGCCTGAGCCTCTCCCACTCCAGACCCCTTCTCAGCCCTGGCCTGGCCTGGGCTCCCAGGCTGGAAGTGAGGTTTTCCTTTGAAAACTTTCCTTGTCTTCTTCTGTCCTCAGCTTTGGCCACACATGGCTCCTGGTCTGCAGATGGAGGCCGTGGTGTCTGCCCAAGAGCCTCTCACCATGGTAGTATGGGGTGTTGGGGGACAGAGAGGGGTTCCCTCCTGGTATCGGCAGTCTCTAGAAGTCCCCATGTCTGTCTGTACAATAAAGGTGTGTTTCTGTCCGGGACTGCTGGCTGCAGTCTAGTCCCAGCTGAATCTAGAAGCTGTGAGGAGGGAAGGTTGGCGCTGGTGACCCCTCTAAGCAGTGACCCCCTGAAGTAGGGACTGTTCTGTTTGGACTGGCCACCGCTCCTGGCTGAAGGAGGGAGTCAGGGAGGCAGCAGCTGTGTTCAGGTCACGCAGAGTCTGAGGAAAGGGGTCACATGATAAAGAAAATGTCATGGCTTGCCAGAAGGCCCACAGCCAGTTAGGGGTCGGTTCTGATGGAGACCCTCCGCAAAGCTGCCCACGCACCACGCCCTTCCTGCCTTGATCTAAGCCCGTGGATCTGGGTATGCACAGGCTGCCAGTCTCTGACCCAGAGGACCTGTAGGGGAGCCCAGCCTTGCCTGCCCCCCCATGCAGTGGCCACATGCTTTGTTTCTGCACCAAGGTCCAACATGGTCTCTCAGCAACCTGTTCCTGAGCATATTTCTCAGCATCTTACTGTCATGTAGCAGCCCAGCCTAGCTGAGCCTGTTACTGACTGTCCCCTGCAGGTGCTGGCCAGGCCGGAGGCTGCTGTCACTCTGGTAGGGTTATTTTTAAAGTCAGGACTGGGCATCATTCTGCAGGACAGCTTGGATGAAGGGTGCCTGGTGCCAACACCCCAGCTGGCTGTACAGAAGAACAGGCAAGAAGGGCGGGGCTCTTTCCCGACTGGAGCCAGTGGGGGAAGGGCCCTTTGCATACCCTTTAAGGGCCTGTGTCTTCTCTCTTCCTGCCTTTGAGCTGCCCCCCCCCCACTCCACCCTGTGATCTCTGCGCTGGCTTCTTCCTCCCTGCTGCCAACAATGCCCCAGAGTCCCACTGCTAAACAAAGGCCCCCCCATTCAACTAGGAAACCCGCCCTGTCCCTGTCTCTGTTCCTACCCATCTCTGGCCCAGCGCCTGGGCAGGGCCCCTGTCACTGTCTCCCTCACTTCCAGCCCGGCTCTGTTCATTGCGAATGAACGGCCTGACCTGTGGATCCAGGGTGGAGAACACTGAGACCAAACTGGGTGCGGCTTCTCCACCCCGGGAATGGCCAAACCTGTACTTTCGCTTGTTGTGGAAGAATCTCCCAGGTTCTCTTGAGTTGGTAGAGGAAAAGGTGAAGTTGATTGACATTGACGGCTTGTCTGACGCTGTTGCAAGGATTGTTGTCTCTGTGAAGAGTTCTGGCGTTTCCTGTCTCTTGCCCACTTTCAACCTTCCCTTTACTGACATTGGAACCCTACTGCCTTAGAATCTGAGGCGCCAGTGCTTTTTCTGAGATTATAGGACCAGCTTTTTTGTGGGTAAAACCCAGAGAGGTTAAAAAAAAAAAAACAAAACACCCAGAGGTCCCCAGCATGTGTGGCAGAGCTGAGACCAGGCCCTAATATGAGCAGTGCATAGGTGAGAGTTCCTTCACCTACGAGCACCCTCATTCTTTTCTTTTTTCTTTTCTTTTTTTTTTTTTTTTTAAGTTTTTCGAGAAGGGTTTCTCTATGTAGCTTCGGATCCTACTCACGCTCTAGACCAGGCTAGCCTCAAACTCACAGAGATCTGCCTGCCTCTGCCTCCTGAGTGCTGTGTTTAAAGGCTTGTATCACCTGCACCTGGCCTGAGCACCCTCATTCTTATCCTCTCTTTGGGCAGAGGACTTAGCTTCCTCCAGACAGGCCCAGCATTGAGCAGAGAGCCACCTTTTCTGCAATGTTTCCGCACCTAGAAACTGAGAATCTGCAAAGGCCTGCCAGTAGGGTTGGAATTCATTGGATATTAGAGAGCTGGCAGCTTGCCCTCTGATATCCTTTGACCCATGCATGGCCCTGGGAAGCTATTCAGCCCTTGGCTTCCCCTGGCTCCAGGCCTGGCCAGCTGGGCCTGAGGACCAGCCTGAGAGCAAACCCCTCTCCTGAGGCTCACCTCCACTCTAGTGTTCCCTTCTAACCTGAGGCTGGCTCCTGTGGTTTGGGATAAGCCACTCTCTCCTGTCTTTCTGGGTCCTAGGGTTAGATGGTTATCTCTGTAGAAGGCAGCTTTGTGGTCAGATTGGGGAGCACATGCCTACAGGGGCTATTGTCCTGCAGCTTCCTCACCCTCTTGACTTCGCCTCCATAGGGCACTGGAGGGTCACTGCCAATGGGTTTCACCTTCTCAAGGGCTTGGAGTTCTTTTTTTTTTTTTGCCCTCCCCCAAAGGTGACTTCTGGGACCTGCTCATTCTTCCCAAGTTCCTCAGTTCTCTCTTGGGAAGCACCCTGGGGGAAGAGGACAGAACGGGGCAAGGCAGGGTTTTCCTGAGCCGGCCTCCTCCAAGCTCCTGATTTTCTGCCACTGGCTTTTCACTTGCTGCTGCTGCTGCTTGGAGCCGGGAGGAGGGGAGCATGTGAAGGTGGGGGTATTCTAAAATAGCGACTCCTGGCAAGTGTCTGGGAGCAGCTGTGCACATCTGGCGGCACAGAGCCTGCTGTCGCTGGCCTGGGCCTACTGCTGTTTATCAGCCCCAAACGAAACTCTGAGTCACCCGGGGTGGTGGGAATCGAGGAAGGCGGCAGCTGGTGTTGCTCTTGCCTGTTTTAGGACTGCTTGTGGCAGGGGAGGGGTTGTGCGGCCCAGGAAGGGCGGGGAGAACATTCATCAAGCTCTCCTTTTTTCTATGAAACAGTGTCTCCTTCTGTAACTGGCCTCCCACTGGTGATCCCTCTATCCCAGTCTCCCGGGTACTGGCATGACAGGCGTGTTCCACCATGCCCCTCTGTCGTCATGCTCTGGGAAGGGGCCCCTCATTCTCTTTGTTCCTGGGGTGGCGCCTCTCAGTGTACCAGGTGCCCCACCCTCATTTTCACAGGTTCCCCTGGCATCGCAGTGGAACACTCTGCTGGAAAGATGCCAGGTACCACCCCATTTTATGCGTGGACTATCCTGGGCTCTGCTCATTCTCTGAGGCCAGATTGGCATGTGGAAGGTGAAGACCTCACTGTTAAGCCTCCTGGTCCTCTCTCTGGTCCCATGATGAGACATCCATGACTTGGGGAACAAAGCTTTGAAAGCCGTGTGTGAGAATGACGGCATTGGTCTGGAGGCACGTGTGAGAGATGGGACACGTAGCGGGCCCGCAAACATTCCCTTGTCTCTCTCCCTGGCTGCCTGTGTCTGGGTGGTGGTGGCTGGGAGGGGGTCAGCATGGCGGTGGGGCCCAAACAGACCAAATGGGAAGCCTCCACACATCAAGTGGATACAGATGCCCATGAGTCTTCAAGTGCCCCACGTCTTCAAGCAGGGTGAGATTCCGCAACAGCAGTGGCCACTCCAGAGGCCTGCTCCATTCCATGGTGCTTGCCTGGACTCCAGGAAGCTGAGCAAATAGCCTAGGGTGAGGCAGTTAGGACCGCAACATCCTGGTCCCCAACACTGAGCACCCGCTAAGAGCCATCTATTGTGGGTCCTTCCCAAGCACTCTCCTCACAGCAAGCCATCTATGAGAGTGATAGAACCTGAGTTTGAAGCCCCTGGCATCCAACCAGGAGATGGATTGGCTAGGGAGTTAAGTGAGCCAAGATTTGAACTGGCCTGTCAGGATCAGAATACTGGGAAAGCTGGGAACTGGAAGAGAGGAGGGGCCTGGTTAGGCTTGACCTTCTGGAAAGTGAGATCAGGAGCCGAGGGAGCCTGGGGTGTGCCCGAGAAACCTGTCGAACGGCTTCCCTGTCCCACCCAGTCTCTCATCCAATGGCTGGCTGGGTGCTGCAGGGGAGGATTGGTCTGCAGGGCCCCAGCAGCTGCCTGAAGCCCTTAGTTCCTTTGCCACTGGAAATGTTGGGTTGGGACCGACTGGTGAGTTTAGCTTGGGGCCGGGCTGGAGGTGTCTGGCTGTTTCCTGTCTCCACACTAGAGCTGAGGAGGCAAGCCCTGGGCTTAAATTAACCACACTGGCCCATCTTCAGCTTTACTGTGCCTAGGCAGTTTTCTGGTGGACGGCCTATTTCTGGGCTGGGTTCCCTTCCACTTCACCCCTGCACCTTTCTGTCTGCCTTCTTCTGAGGGCCTTGAGGCTATGGTGGGGTATTGGGAGAAGGAGAAGGGCAGATTCAGGGAAGAGGGCCTCAGCTGAGTTGAAATTGGGAGTAGTGGCACTGTTCCTCCGCCAGCTAACGCGCGCTCTTGTTTTTCACCCCTAGCAGCCACCATGGAGGTGATGAACCTGATTGAACAGCCCATCAAGGTGACCGAGTGGCAGCAGACGTACACCTACGACTCAGGCATCCACTCCGGTGTCAATACCTGTGTGCCCTCCGTCAGCAGCAAGGGCATCATGGACGAGGGCGAGGCCTGTGGCAGGCAGTACACACTCAAGAAGACAACCACCTATACACAGGGGGTGCCCCAGAACCAAGGTCTGGACTCCAGGGGTTTTTCCCCCCACGGGGCAGAAACTCTAGCTGGATCCTGGTGGGAGGTAGATCGAGGAGGTCCCTGGTTTGAAAGAAGTTCCTACTCTTGGGGACTTAGGAAGTCTGAAGGGGAACATGTGGCTACCCAGAGACAGACACAGATGTCATTTCCATGATCTCTGAATATGGGCATAGGCTCTGCCCAGCGGTGCCAGTGGTTGGAAGAGTGAGCCTGCAGGTCTTGACTTCTGGGGTTCTAGCGATGTAATAGGGAGACTTTATTGCTACCCTCAGTGGGAACCTGGTGATTATTGGGAAGATGCACATCTGATGAGAGAGACCGGGAACAACTTCCCCCTACCCCCGACCCCGCCAATTCCAGTTTGGTGGAAGCGGCACAGTGTTCAAGCCTAGGCTAGGCTAGCACATGACAGGCAGATGTCCCAAGGACAGGCACACAGCAGCTGAGACCCTGTTCTGGGTTTCTGTCACAAAGGCAAATACTCTACCAGTCCAGGTGCTCCTTCCTCTCTGGGACAGAGGTGCACATGGCTTTAGGACTGTCACTCACAGATGCCCCCAGGGCCCTAAACATTCCAGGGGGATGAGATCTGGGGCCCTGACAGTTGCAGGGTGAGCAGTGGCTGGTTAGGACTCTGTGAGCACTGTCTCAGGTCTCCTCCCTGGCCCCAGGCAAGGAGCCTCTGTGCCTGGCAGGGCCAGGTGCATGTTGGGAGCTACAGCAAAGCATACAGGTGGGAGAGCTCTGTGGGCAGCCTCTCCTTCCCCATTAATTAGAGAATAACCCTCTGCTTACCTCTCTACTAGGGCACTGGGACATTTGCCATGGCAGGGCTATCTGGAACTTTTTAAAATAGCTCCCGCCCACCCCAGAGGTAGAACCCAGTGTTTTTCTTGAGGGCCTTTGCTCCTGCCTTCCCAAAGCCTCAGTCCTGTCCTGTCTTTCCATTGGCTATGTGACCCCCGCTGGTGCTCTGAGACTCATTTTGGCCCCCTTTGTAGGGAGAGAGTTGCTACTTTGTGGCGGGTGAATGTGTAATTAGAAGGGTGACGTTTAGCTTGTCTAATCCTGTGACTGCCCTGATGGTTACAGGTGGAGGGGGCGGGGCTTTGGGCACCTGAGTCCACTGTTCTTATGACCTTTGTGTCCAAAGTCCTAAAAACGGAGATAATATTATACTTGCCTTGTGAGATTGTTGTAAGAGTGAATGAGAAAGTGGGAGAAAGGTATTTAACCCACAATTAGGCACAGAAGTTCTCCACCATTAGCTGTTCTTTTGGTTTGTCATTATTTATGTGTGTGTGTGTCTATGTAAATGTATACACACATATGTGCGAGGGTACCCTTGGAGGCCGGAAGAGGGCATCCTCTTTTGGATCCTTTAGAGCTGAAGTTACATTGTTTGTGAGCTGCCTGATGTGGGGGCTGGGTTCTGAACTCTGACCTTCATGATAAAACAGCAAATACTCTTGACCACTGAGCCACACTCCAGCCCCTGGTTTTGTTTCTGAGACAAAGTCTTTTTTTTTTTTTTTTTTTTTTTTTTTTGATTTAATAAAGCTTTATTTTTCCAAATGTACAGCTGACTGAACCTGTTCATGCATCTTCACCAGCAGCTGGGGCATCTCCACCCTTTGTGTTTCTGGTGTAAATTACTTGGGCTCTGTGCTTTGAAACTAGCTTGATAAGCCCTTTACTAAGGAGCTCCTGAAGGGCTGCCCTGGCCAAGGAACCGCGAATCTTCAGTCTCTCAGAGACCACAGCTGGAGTAATAAGTTTATAGTTGGGAACTTCCTTACAGAGTTTGTCGTATGTAGCCTTGTCAAACAGTACTAGATTGTTGAGCTTGTCCCGAACTTTGCCTTTGGACCACTTCTTCTTTTTGGCCTTGCCACCAGACTTATTTACTGGGTCTTTGTCTTTTTTGGCCGACTTTCCGGCATCTTTCTTCTTCTTGTCATCCTTGGGCGGCATGATGAAGCTCGGAGAGCGGCGACGACCACTACAGCCTCCCTAAGATGTCGGGAAAAAAAAGCCTGAGACAAAGTCTTATGTAGCCTAGGCTATCTTAAACTCAGGTGTAGCTAAGGATAGCCATGAGCTTCTGATCCTCTTGCTGGGAGTACTGTAATTATTGCATGAGTGTACCACCACACCTCATTTTATTCAGTGTTGAGAGTGGAACCTTCTTAGGCAAGCATTCTACCGAGTTACATCTCCAGCCACAGCTGTTAATAATTATTGCTGAGCTGGCCATGGTAGCAAAGGTATGTGATGTCCCAGCTACTTGGCAGGCTGAGGCAGGAGGATTACAAGTACAAAGGCTACCTGAGAACAGAGTGAGTTCAAAGTCACTTTGAGAAACAAATAAAATATTTTTAATTTTTAAAGTATGTGTGTGTTTGTATGCATATGTATGTGTGTATGCACCAAATGGGTGCAGTACTTATGGTGCCCAGAAGAGGGCACCTGAACCTCCTGACCTGGAATTAGATATGGCTGTGAGCCACCATGTAGGTGCTGGGAATGGAACCTAGGTTCTCTGCAAGAGCGGCAAGTGCTCTTAACTGCAAAACCATTTCTCCAGCCCTTAGTGTTTTTTTTATTTTAAAGGATGGGAATATAGCTCAGTAATAGGGTGCTTGCTAAGCAAATATGAGGCCCTACTTTTACTTCCTAGAACGGTATTGCAGTAAATAAATATTTGCTGTAGACATTTTTGGAGTGATAGGTGTCAGACAAGAGTCATAGCTGTGATTTTAGTTAGTTGTCATAGAGCTCCCTGTGCTGGGTGGGCTAGATGGACCTCATGATAAAAGGTGATAAAAGCAGTGGCAATGATGATCTCCCAGAATCCTGTTAGGTACAGAATCATGAGTGACGTCCTGTACTTTTGGTGGAGCAAGAGGCAGCTTGGAGCCCTGTCTGCACAGCTTACCTTGCCCTTCGAGTCCCCCTAAATCTCATGTAGCTCAGTCCTTGCGTCATTTGGCTTCCAGGTGACCTGGAGTACCAGATGTCCACAACAGCCAGAGCCAAGCGAGTGCGGGAGGCCATGTGTCCAGGTGTGTCAGGCGAGGACAGTTCTCTACTGCTGGCCACCCAGGTAGAGGGGCAGACCACCAACCTGCAGCGACTGGCGGAGCCATCCCAGTTGCTCAAGTCGGCCATCGTACATCTCATCAACTACCAGGATGATGCGGAGTTGGCCACGCGGGCTCTGCCTGAGCTCACCAAGCTGCTCAACGATGAGGACCCGGTCTGTGAAGGGCCTGGAGGTGGGGCGGGACAAAACTAGCTGTCCCCAGAGGGAAGGAAGCCATGAGTCTGGCATCTGGAGACTGACTTGGGTCATCTAAGCTCTGTGGAAGGGTGTCATGTCCTTTGCCTTCCTTTCCTCTGTCAGGGAGGAGCCTGAGCCATATGCTCAACACCTCACATGCTTCCTCCAGGTAGTGGTGACCAAGGCGGCTATGATTGTGAACCAGCTGTCCAAGAAGGAGGCATCCCGCCGTGCCCTCATGGGCTCGCCCCAGCTGGTGGCGGCTGTGGTGCGCACCATGCAGAACACCAGTGACCTGGATACAGCCCGATGCACCACAAGTATCCTGCACAACCTCTCCCACCACCGGGAGGGGTTGCTCGCTATCTTCAAGTCTGGAGGCATCCCTGCCCTCGTCCGAATGCTCAGGTAACTTGCTCCTCTGCAGTACAGGAGCCAGTGGCCTCCCGGCACCCCATTCCTGGGCTTCCATACACACGTTAAGCACCACACCCATCCTGGCTCTCAGCTGCTCAGAGCCCAACCCAGAGACTGTAATGTAAACAGCAGGCTGACTGTAAGGATATAACATAAGTTATAGCAACAGAATGGTTGAGGTTGCCCAGAGGCTGTGTAGCAGTGCTTTGACAGAGGAGTGGATTCGGTCAGAGTTGATAAAGGGAAGCTGCCCTAGCAAGAGAACAGCCCATCCGAGCCCCACCCAACCATGAGTTTTCTCCCCCTCTTTTCTGGCCTTGTACTGACATTGAGCAGGAGTTCTTTGAGGGTAGGGAGGCTGATTTCACTCCCCTCGGAAGCTGTCATGGGGCTTCTCCTCCATGACCTTACACACAGTGGTGACTCAGCCGTTCAGGGACCTAGTATGTAATTAGCACCATGCAGGACCTCAGAGGCAGGAGTGGAGATAGATGCGCCGTGGGCTGATGTCTTTAAGAGTGAGGTTGACCGGACATGACGGTGCTCTCCTTTAATCCCAGTCCTCAAGAAGTAGCAACATGTAGACCTCTGTGCATTCCAAGCCAACCTGGTCTATACAGAGAGTTCTGGCTAGCCAGAGCTACATAGTGAAAACCTGTCTCTAAAAAACAAACAAACAAACAAAAAAAACAAACAAGCAAAAAACAGAAAAGAATGGGACTGGGTGTCTTGGGGGCGGGGGATGGCTCAGTCAGTAAAGTGCTACCTCTCAAGCATGAGGACCAAAGTTCAGTCTCTGGCACTCATGTAACAATGCTGGATGTAGTAGGCTGCACTTGCAACCCCAGCCCTGGGGAAATGGAGATTGGAGGAAGCCCTGGAGCTTACTGCTGGCTACCCAAGTTTAGCCTAATAGGTGAGCTCTGGGCCAGTTAGTGACCCTGTATCTAAGGAGGGGGATTGTGTTCCTGAGGATGGCACCTGAGGTTGTCTTCAGGCCTCCACACGTTCATGAACACCAACACACACACACACACACACACACACACACACACACACACACACACACACACACACACACGTGAGAAGGGAGAATGACACTTTGGTGACGGGCTACTGGCACGGGGGTGTTGATTTGGGGTGAGCTTTCTGGATGTGGTGGGCACTCCTTCCACACCCGCATTCAGGCTGGGCTCTGGGAGCTAACTCACATGGGTTCTGCCTGCTCCTCAGTTCCCCTGTAGAATCTGTCCTGTTCTACGCCATCACCACACTGCACAACCTGCTGCTCTACCAAGAGGGCGCCAAGATGGCAGTGCGCCTGGCAGATGGGTTGCAGAAGATGGTGCCCCTCCTCAACAAGAACAACCCTAAGTTCCTGGCTATCACCACCGACTGCCTGCAGCTCCTGGCCTACGGCAACCAGGAGAGCAAGGTGGGTCTCTCCAACAAAAGCTACAGCATCCAGTGGCTTTATCCAGTGGAAGGCATATTAATGTGTGTACAGATGACTGTGTCTCATCCTATTTCTGAATTCTTCAGTACTAGTATTTTAAGGGTGAAAAAAATTAGGGCTAGGGATATAACTGAGTGATAGAAAGCTGCCTAGTATGCTGGATGATCTTGAATTCAAACCCTAGAATTGAAAAGGAGGTGGGGGGGTGGAGAGATGGCTTGCAGTACCCATGGCGGCCAGAAGAGGGTGCTGGATTCCTAGAACTGGTATTAGCAACGGTTGTAAATCACCATGTAGGTGCTGAGAGTTGAACCATGTTTCTCTGGAAAGAGCCATCTCTCCAGCCCTCTCTGTGTGTTTTAGACAGGGTCTCACTATCTAACTTAGACTGACCTGGAACCCTAGATTTCCTTGCCTCAGTTTCCCAACTGCTGGATTAGAGGTGTGGAGCACTGGCAGGACTGAAGGCTTTTTTTTTTAAAAATATTTATTTATTCAGTATACAATGTTCTGCCTGCATGCGTGCCTGCAGACCAGAAGAGGGCACCAGATTTCATTACAGATGGTTGTGAGCCACCATGTGGTTGCTGGGAATCAAACTCAGGACCCCTAGAAGAGCAGGCAGTACTCTTAACCACTGAGCCATCTCTCCAGCCCGCCTTTTTCTTTTTCTTTATTTGTTTTTAAACACTTCTAGACTTTACTCAGTGGGTTAGCTCTCTTTCCAAAGGATTATAGTGTGTTACACTACCATCCTGATAATGGCTGTGCTTGCCAGCATTCGGCATTAACATTTTTTTTTTGCAAGATATTGGCTTATTTGATAGCCACAAAAGCCATTTAGACTTCAGTGGGAGCTTAATAATGATAGCTCCATCACACGCACACGCACGCGCACATACACACACACGTGTGCATCCGTTGTCTCATACTCGCCTTTCCCTCCCCCACAGCTGATCATCCTGGCCAATGGGGGGCCGCAGGGGCTGGTGCAGATCATGAGGAACTACAGCTACGAGAAGCTCCTCTGGACCACCAGCCGCGTGCTCAAGGTGCTTTCCGTGTGTCCCAGCAACAAGCCTGCCATTGTGGAGGCCGGTGAGTGTGAGGACCAGCCCGCAAGGTGGCCCATGGGGGGACCGGAGAGGTGATACGGACCCGAAGAGTTCTCGCTATGGGGGCTGCAGAAATGGCTCAGAGGTGAAGAGCACTGGCTGCTCTTCCAGAGGTCCTGAGTTCAGTTCCCAGCAACCACGTGGTGGCTCACAGCCTTCTGCAATGAGATCTGGTGCCCTCTTCTGGCCTGCAGGCACACATGGAGGCAGAATGTTGCATACACAATAAATAAGTTCTTGCAACTTTTGCAGAGGATCTAAGTTTGGCTCCAATTATCATTCAGTGACTTGCAACTGCTTGTAGCTCAAATTCAGGGGATCTGATGCCTTCTTCTGGCCTCCATGGGCACTGAACATCATACACACACATACACGCATACACACACACCAATAAGCCTTTAAAAAATAAAATTATAAAAGAGTGATCTCTGGGGTCAGGAGGATCAGGGTAGGGCCCTTGCCCTGTCAGTCTGGCTCCCCGAAGGCTGACAGGACCTCTGCTCCCTCCCCAGGTGGGATGCAGGCTCTGGGTAAGCACCTGACAAGCAACAGCCCCCGCCTGGTGCAAAACTGCCTGTGGACTCTGCGCAACCTCTCGGATGTGGCCACCAAGCAGGTAAGTCTGGGCCTGGGCCCCTTTCTGGGACCTATAAGTCCTCCTCCCGCATGGCTAAGGCTGGAAAGGCCCAGAAGCCTATCACACCTTTAGTGGGAAACCTTCATCTTACTTAGGGTTTGGGACAGGAAGAGGAAGGGGCTGACATCTTTAAATTGGGGTTCAGGTGATGGTGATGGGACAATTTGGTCTTAAACCCTGGAACAGGAGCAGTACCATTGAGTAAAATCCAACTACAGGGGCTGGAGAGATGGCTCAGGGGTTAAGAGCATTTGCCTGTACCTCTAGTTCCCAGGGCATCTGAAGTCCTTTTCTAGCTTCTGAGGGAGCCAGACTTACACATGGTGCACGTGTGTATATATACACATGTATACACATGGTGATATATACAGGCAGGCGAAACACCATACGCATAAACGAAATACTAACCACAGCCAGGTGGTGGTGGCACACGCCTTTAATCCCAGCACTCAGGAGGCAGAGGCAGGCAGATCTCTGTGAGTTCGAGGCCAGCCTGGTCTACAAGAGCTAGTTCCAGGACAGGCTCCAAAGCCACAGAGAAACCCTGTCTCGAAAAACCAAAAAAAAAAAAAAAGAAAGAAAGAAAGAAATATTAACCACCACAGAGCACCTCTGCCCTCTGCCTCAGGGCAAGTCCCTGGCACCATCTTCCAAGCAGACTTCTGTCCCCATGTTTTCCCATCACCACCACCCAGCAAGCACTGTCCATTCTGCATGGCTTCCATGGGTATGAGAGCTGACTTTAACCTCCTCAGCCGCCTAGAGGGGGGATCCTGCAACCTTATTGGTTGTGGGAGAAACTGAGGCTCAGGGAGTTATGTTGAGGGCTGGTAGACGGTAGAGCTGGCGTTCTGACCCATGATTGCCTATAGTCTTTCATACCCACCGCTAGGCCCACACAGCCTTCCTTGGGAGAAGAGAGGTTTCTGAATTAGGGATTTTTCTTGGAAGTAGATTTACCTCGGGGAGCCCTGGTGTGACAGAAAAGGACCAGCAAGGTGAGAAGTATGTGACAGGGGATCAGCTGACCACTGGAGCCTCTGACCTCCTTGCTAGCTTCCTCTTGACTGGAGGCCTCCTGTGGCCAGCAGGGATGAAGCACATGGGGCAGAGGAAAAAGCACGGGCTTGGAGGCCTGCAGCTGTGTGTCTGTGGGAAGATGGTCAGCCTTCCTCAGCCTCACGGCCTCTACTGCTCCAGGAGCTGCTAACAGCTTTCCTCAGGGCACGGGAGGCCGCGGGGTGAAGGTTTCTGGCCACATAAAAGAAAGACCAAGTCATTTAGCCTATCCGCTGCCCTTGAACCTACTGGGGAGGCCGTGTAGAGGTGATGTGTCCCTTATCCTTCATGCTCTTCCTATCTCAGGAGGGTCTGGAGAGCGTACTGAAGATCCTGGTCAACCAGCTGAGTGTGGATGACGTCAACGTCCTCACCTGTGCCACAGGCACCCTCTCCAACCTGACCTGCAACAACAGCAAAAACAAGACGCTGGTGACGCAGAACAGCGGCGTGGAGGCTCTCATCCACGCCATCCTGAGAGCCGGGGACAAGGATGACATCACAGAGCCTGCCGTCTGTGCCCTGAGGCACCTTACCAGCCGCCACCCGGAGGCCGAGATGGCTCAGAACTCTGTGCGCCTCAACTATGGCATCCCAGCCATTGTGAAGTTGCTCAACCAGCCCAACCAGTGGCCACTGGTCAAGGTAGCCACTAACGATCACAGCCACTGCTGTGGGGGTTCGGGTGTGCGTGTGTGTGTGTGTGTGCGCGCGGTCCCTTGCAGTGCTTCAGGGATGTAGTAAGGAAGGGTGTAGGAGGAGCAGCACAGAGGACCTAGACCCACTGTCTCAGACAACAGGAAGGACCATGCTCAGCAGTTTCTACTTCAACACTCTCTCTCTACTCCAGAGACCCAGTCTTTTTGCTTATCAGTTTTTTTGTTTGTTTGTTCTCTTTGTTTCTTTTTTCTTTTTTTTTTTTTTTTTTTTTTTTTTTTTTTTTTTTTTTTTTTTTTTTTTTTTTTTTTTTTTTTTTTTTTTTTTGGTTTTTTAAGACAGGGTTTCTCTGCAGCTTTGGAGCCAGTCCTGGAACTAGCTCTGTAGACCAGGCTGGGCTCGAACTCACAGAGATCCGCCTACCTCTGCCTCCCGAGTGCTGGGATTAAAGGCGTGTGCCACCACCGCCCGGCCTGTTTCTTTATTTTTAAAGTTTTTTTATTAGAAGCTGGAAAGATGGCTCAGAGGTTAAGAGTACTGGCTGCTCTTCCAGCGGTCCTAAGTTCAATTCCCAGCAACCACAGGGGTGGCTAACAACCATCTGTAAAAAACAAGGGAACAGCACCCAAAGTTGACCTGTGGTCACACACATATATTAACACATTTTTTAAAAAAAAAATTAGAGTTTATGTATTTATTTATTTATTTATTGGTTTTTTTTTGTTTTCTTTTGAGACAGGGTCTCTCTCTGTAGCCTTGGCCATTGTGGAACTCACTATACAGATCAAACTCATGTAGATTCTCCTGCCTCTGCCTCCCAAGTGCTGGGATTAAAGGTGTTTGCCACCATGCTTAGTTCTAGCTGGTTTTTGAGACAAGGTCTCTGAGATGTGTAGCCCAGGCTAGCCTTAGATTTGCAATTCTCCTGCCTCAGACCCTGCCTGCTGAGAATACTATAGGCATGTTTCACCTCAGCAAGCTAGATCCAATTATTTTTAAAAAAAGTAGAGTCTCGCGTATCCCAGGCTGGCCTTAAATTGTATCTGCCTCTACCTCTCTCAAGTGTGGGCATGAGAGCCATGTGCCACCATACCTGGTATAGTGATGGGACTCAAACCAGGGCTCTGTGCATGCTGGGTAAGCCCTCCACCACCTGAGCTAAAGCCCCAATCTTAGATCTAGATAGTTTCTGTCCTGTACCTACAGTCCCCCACCACCACCCCTTCCCCCTTCAAATAGTGAGGACTCTCCTTATACAGCTGTCACTGCACTGGGACTGGGATTCAAAAGAGATGGCAGCAGGGACAAAACACCTGAAGCTGAGGAGTTGGGATCGTCCAGATGTTCAAGGAATACCTTTGATCCCTGCCTCCTTCCTTTCCAGGCAACCATTGGTCTGATCCGGAATCTGGCCCTGTGCCCAGCCAACCATGCCCCATTGCAAGAGGCTGCGGTCATTCCCCGCCTCGTTCAGCTGTTGGTCAAGGCCCACCAGGATGCCCAGCGACATGTGGCCGCAGGCACCCAGCAACCCTACACGGTAAATGGACTTAGTGGCAGCTGAGGTAGCCACTTTGGGAGGGAACGCCGGGGGAGGGTCCTCAGAGTTTGTGTGAATAAAAGAAGAGGGTGAGTTGATATCAGTGCCAACTCCAGGAACTAGTGACCAGGGTCAGGGTCTTGGTGGGGGAGGGTGTGGCTTTGTCCCCATCCTCATGCTTCATGGCTCTCCTCGTGCAGGATGGTGTGAGAATGGAGGAGATCGTTGAGGGCTGCACCGGAGCCCTCCACATCCTCGCCCGGGATCCCATGAACCGTATGGAGATCTTCCGGCTCAACACCATTCCCCTGTTTGTCCAGGTGAGTCTGGTCCAGAGAGGCAGGAGATGTGTCCCCAGACACTGCTGAGGGTTTTGGGGGTGTGTGGACCAGGCTTGTCTAGGACTGTGCAGAAGGGTGGATGAGTGAGTGGCTTTTCCAAGCTCAGAAGCAAGGGAGGTGAGATGCAGCCACGCAGGCACTAGGAGCATCTGCATGTTCGAAACAACCTGAAAAGCACAAACTTGGAAAATAGGAGCGAGTGTCTCAGCAGACAGGAGCTCATTAACGCTGGGTCCCAGCAGCATTGTGTGGACAGAGTCAACAAGTGGCTCCCAGGCGGCTCATAAGCAAACAGGGTACAGCCCAGGAATTCATAGAAATGAAATTTAGCCCTTAGCGAGAGTTCATTTTCCACTGTCGAACTGGCCAACGAAGAAGATCACTTGAAGGTTGGACAAGCGCCTTGTGCCCTGGCGTGGGGTGGGGTGGGGTGGGGTGGGGGTGGGGCAACCTGGGAACTGCTGTTGCCGTGTGAAGAGTGTCTTGGAAATATTCCTATCCTTTGACCTGGAATTCAAATCTGACTCCCTCTCGAGGAAATCATTTAACATAACTTAAATGGCAGAGGTTTATACAGGGAGATAAATAACAATTGCAGACACAGCTGTTCCAAACAAAGTCTTTGTCTGATGGTAAGGAAACGGTCTGGAAGGAAGCAACTGGGCGTGGGGGTACATGCTTGTCATTCCAGCACTCAGGAGCGGAGGCAGGGGGATCAGCCACGCAAGGCTACCCTGGGTTACACAAATCTTCATCTAAAAAAAGAAAAGAAGAAGAAGAAGAATGTCAGGACACAGTGGTTGCACTGGGGAGGCTGAGAGACAGGTCTAGACCTTCTTTTAGAGGAAGAGCTAAATAAACAGAATAGCTTGTTATGTCATACAGCCATGCAGAGGGATGATTGTTCAGTTGTGCGGGACTAAGGGTCGAACCCAGGGCCACATGCAAGCTTGGAAGCCAGCATTCCACCCCTGAGCTACCCTGCCCAGGAAGAGTTGGTTTGTTTTTTGTCTTTGAAAACAGTTTTTCTTCCTAGTTTTTAGAGTGAAGGACTCACCCCATCCTATCTTCAGTGCTAAGAGATTGTTTCAGCTGGCAGCCATTTTCTCGCTCTCATCCATATGAACGCATAGCTTTATAGGGCAGGTTTTGAAATAATACACAGGGAAATGCTTTATTCTGCTATGGCAGGCCAGAAAAAAAAAAAGAGGAATCAAAATGATTAGTGGGGCCGGGGAAACGGCTCAGTCAGTGAGGTGGTTGCTGTGCAACCGTGAGGACCTGAATTCGGATCCCCAGCACTCAGGTGTGGCAGCGTAACTGAGTGAGCCTAGCCAGACAGGAAGCCTCGACTGAAGGGAACACGTGACTTCAACCTTCATACACAACTACGTGAACCCACATGTACATGTGCCCCCAAACACAATCGCCATGATATAAACATGTATTACACACTTGTGCCCACATACACAGATGCACACCCACACACATATCTATAGTGTGTACTTCTGGACTATAGTAAAAACACACTGGTAATGTGCTGACATGTTAGCAGAAGCTGTGTCAGGTCAGGGAATAGCGCTCGTCGGCTTTTTCCCCTTTATGCTTTCCCAGGTTTTCGATTTTCTAAGATGGCTAGGCAGGGCGAAGGTGGGCAGCACTGTTGGTATACAGCCTGGCTTATCTCACCTCCACCTGCGTCCTCTGTCCTAGCTCCTGTATTCCTCTGTGGAGAACATCCAGCGTGTGGCTGCCGGGGTGCTATGTGAGCTGGCCCAGGACAAGGAGGCTGCTGATGCCATTGATGCCGAGGGCGCCTCTGCCCCTCTCATGGAACTGCTCCACTCCCGCAATGAGGGCACCGGTGAGGGGCTGTGACTGTGGGCAGGCGCCAAAGGGAGGAGGCTGGGCTCTGTTCCTCCAGCCACAGTAGAGGCAGCCTCTGACTTGGACCTCCCCTCCCTCTCTGCTCAGCGACCTATGCCGCTGCTGTCCTGTTCCGCATCTCAGAGGACAAGAACCCGGATTACCGCAAGCGAGTGTCTGTGGAGCTCACCAACTCGCTCTTCAAGCATGACCCGGCTGCCTGGGAGGCTGTGAGTATCTGACTGGGCTTGAGCATCTGATTGCGCAAGCTATAGACTGCATGGGGGCAGCTCATTGCTCTCTGAGGAGGCTTAGCTGACCTCAGAGATTTTATCTTAGTTTAATTTTCAGGTGTGTTTTTTTATTTTTATAGAGTCTTGTGTAGCCAGGGATAACCTCCAACTCAATAGTCATCTCAAGGCTGATTTTGACTTTTTGTTTGTTTGTTTTGATTTGGTTTTGTTTTTTTGAGACAGGGTTTCTCTGTAGCTTTGGCACCTGTCCTGGAACTTGCTCTATAGACCAGGCTGTCTTTGAACTCACAGAGATCTGTCAATGTTGATTTTGAACTCGATTTTTATTTTTGCTTTTTTGTTTGTTAGTTTATTTTGGGGTTTTGCGAGACAGGATTTCTCTGTAGCTTTGGAGCCTGTCCTGGAACTAGCTCTTGTAGACCAGGCTGGCCTCGAACTCACAGAGATCTGTCTGCCTCTGCCTTCCGAGTGCTGGGATTAAAGGCGTGCGCCACCACCACCCTGGCTGTTTGTTTTTTTTTTGAGACAGGGTTTCTTTGTGTAGCCCTGGCTCTCCTAGAACTAGTTCTGGAGACCAAGTTGAACTCGAACTCACAGAGGTCCACCTGTTTCTGCTTCCCTGGTGCTGGGACCAAAGGATTTTGAACTTCTTCTTCTCCGGAACTTCTTCTTCTTCTCCTTCTCCTCCTCCTCCTCCTTCTTCTTTTTAAGATTTATTTATTTATTTATATTTATATGCATGCATAACAGAAGAGGGCATCAGATTCCATTACAGATGGTTGGGAGTCACCATGTGGTTGCTGAGAATTGAACTTAGGACCTCTCAAAGAGCAGCCAGTGCTCTTAACCACTGAATCATCTGCCATCTCTCCAGTCCCCAACACTGGTGTTTTCTTTTCCTTCTCTGAGGGGTCTCCTGGTCCCTTATGTAACATGAGGGCCTGCTTGTTGGGGTTTCTATCCTGCCTGGTTCCCACAGCCATTAAGCCCCCAAAGAAATCACAGAGAGGTCTATATTAATGATAAACTGATTGGCCCATTAGCTCAGGCTTCGTATTAGCTCTTTTTTTTTTTAAGATTTATTTATTATGCACACAGTATTCTCAGTACTCTGTCTGCATGTCTGCCTTCAGGCCAGAAGAGGGCGCCAGATCTCATTACAGATGGTTGTGAGCCACCATGTGGTTGCTGGGAATTGAACTCAGGACCTTTGGAAGAGCAGGTCGTGCTCTTAACCTCTGAGCCATCTCTCCAGCCCCCCGTATTAGCTCTTATAACTTATATTAACCCATTATTCTTATCTATGTTAGCCACATGGCTCAGTACCTTTTTCAGCTGGGCAGGTCACATCCTGCTTCTTCGGTGGTCTGGGCAGGAGTGCGGGGAAGCTTCCTGCTTCCCAGAATTCTCCTATTCTTATTGCGCCACTTCTACTTCCTGTCTGGTTTTCCCACCTATACTTCCTGCTTGGCTACCAACCAATCAGCGTTTATTTAAAACCTAATTGACAGAATGCAGACAATTCTCCCGCACCACCCTTAGAGCACCTCTTTGTCCTTTGGTGGAAAGGTAGCCCAGAGGATACTTTCCACACCTCCTATGTCTTTCTTTTCTTCCTTAGGCCCAGAGTATGATCCCAATCAATGAACCCTATGCAGATGGTAAGTATGGAGTCCCAACCCATAGCCCAGGGCTATGTGGGTGAGAGTGGAAACCTATGGTAGTCAATGTGCTCCAGTCTAGATTCCTGCAGTGGGTGGGGTGTGGGTGGGGAGGGAGCTAGGGTCCTAGCAGTAGGCCTGTTCTACTACCATGTGTGACCTGCAGATCCCTGGACAAGCCTTTCTTTTTCGTCCCCAGACATGGATGCCACCTACCGCCCCATGTACTCCAGCGATGTACCTCTGGACACACTCGATATGCATATGGACATGGATGGGGACTACCCCATGGACACCTACAGCGACGGCCTGAGGCCTCCTTACCCCACCGCAGACCACATGCTGGCCTAGCTGACTCCACCTCAGTATGGCCCCTTCCTGTCTTGCAGCCTTACCCTCTGCCTGTAGCCGTGGTTACGGTGGCACCTGCTTTCCCCTCTGAATGGTCTGGTGGGGACAGTTCCATTCTGGGCTGTAAATCCTGGCTCATGTAGTGTGGAGGAGGAGTTTAGGAATCCTATGCTTTTTGATCTGTTGTGCTCTGGCCTGCCTTGATGATGATGAAGATGAAGATTATTATTGACAAGGTTTTACTGTTTCAGGCTGCCCTAAAATTCACTATGTAGCACAGCCTGGCCTCAAATATGTCCCCAGCCTTAGTGACATCGCTTTTTTATTTTTTTGATCATTTTTATTTCTTTCATAACCCTGGGAATTGAAATTGAATTTGTGTGTGATAGGCAAATGCTCTGCCACTGGACTGCATCCTTAACCCCGGTTTTGCCTTCCATTATATTGAAATAGTCTCTCTAAACTGTCCAGGTTAGGCTTTAACTCAGTCTGCAGCCCAGGTATGCCTTGAATTTAGGATTGTCCCGCCTTAGCCCCCTAAGGGCTGCACCGCTGGAGCCTCGCTCCTTTGTATTTGTCCCTTGCTTGGCACCCAGCTCCTGCTCCTCCAGCTACTTCTAAGCAAATAAGGAAAAAGGTGTTTTCTGGGGGTGGTAGCAGGTGCCACAATAGCATCCTGAGCTTCTAGGGGATGCAGGCCAGCCAAGCACCTGATCCCTGTGTCTACATGCCCTGCAGGAGCTGTTTCTCACCCTGGAAGCTCTCGAGCAGACTGTGGGATGAGACAGAAAAGTCCCCGAACCCCGGGAGCCAGCCTGGACGTCCTGCTGAACCCATGCTTCAGAGAGTTCCTCCGTAAGGTTTCTTGGGATGGTGTCTGCTCCTGCTTCTCTGCCCTGGACTATGGTTCCAGGCCCAGCACCTTTTCCCCCTCCCCACTATGGCTATGGCCACTAAAGCTTTAGACTCAGCCTGTGTTCATGCACAGTAATCCTCTCAGTTCTATTCCAGCTGCCTGGGCCCCCTTGACTTCCTTCCCCGCCTCCCCCCACCAGGGGGCAGTTTTCTCAATGAACTTCAGCATCCAACTGCCCTGCCCTCCTGGGATATCCAAGACACAGGTTGAAAGCCCCGACCCCTGACATCCAACGCTTCTTTTGAAAAGTTCAGGGACCTTCTGGGGGGGGGGGGAAGAGTGGGGACTGCAAGTGCCCCCTCCAGGACCTGCCCTTCTCTCCAGGTTGCTAAGTCTGCTTTGCCCCTCTCCAGGGGAGCTCTTGGTGAAGCCCCCTTTCACCTTGCCCTACACTGGTCCAGTTCACCTGCAGAAGTGCTCTAGATCACCGCTCTGGTGTGGTGAGGGGCTTCCTCCTCCCCTTCCTGTTTGACCCCCACACCACCTCCTGCACATGGGTTTGGGGGACTAGACGGGAAGTTCCATCAGAGAGTTTTATTATGATTGCTTTATGTTTTTGGTTATTGGTTTTTCTTTTCTTTTTGTTTTTGTATAGACCAAAGCAAAGAAAATAAAATAAGACACAGATCCAATGGAGGCTGTTAAAGCACTGTGGGTCTGGTGGGGGAGTAAAGAGTACAGTAGGGGTGAGAGACCTCTCCTAGTAGCCTGGTGTACCCCTTGGCCAAGCCTTGTCTGTCCTCGGGGCTGGGTAAAGCGAATGGGGAGAAGGGAGCGTTTGAAGAGCTGGAGTCAATTGAATGACTTAATTCTATATTCACATAGCAAGCACCTTAGGACTCTAGGACACAGGGTAGATAACGGAAGAGCTTCTGCTTCATTGACACCAGGCTGTTTTGCTCCACAGGCAAGCTCCTTGCTGGCCTCAACTTCTGCTGCCCTGCCATAAAGTGGTTGTGATAGATGTCTCCTATACCCCAACCTTCTGCGGCCTAAGGCTTTTTGCTAATCCAGGTTTCTTGTTGGCCAGTAGTGGGCCTACCCCAGCTCCTGTCCACTTCTCCCCATGATTCCTTGCTGCTCCCAATCTTCAGTGACACAAGTGGTGTCCAGCACCCTCTACATGCTCTCGTGTCACCTGGGCTTTGCTTGGACTGTCCCTCTGGTGTGGGAAACACCACCAGAGAGAACAGCACCTGAGCTGGCGGTGGGGAGAGATTGATGTTAGCTAGGCCTGCTGGATGCAGTGGGATCCTGCGTCCGTGGCTGATGCTCCCAGACAGGCAAGCTGGGATCTCACTCCCAATGGCTGATGCCCCCTGTTGGCATGAGCTCAGGTGGAAACCAGAGAGGATGCTCATGTTCTCTCTAGCTGCCCAACACAGGGCAGAATGATCTAGAGATGCCAGGGAAGACACCACGAGTATTATCCACCCCCAAAGAAGATGTGCGGTGGCCATCAAGGAAGACTCAGTCTCCAGCCCCGTAACAGTCAGCAGGGACAAGGGGAGAGGAGGAGGCAGCAAAACCTTTACAGAAAGATTGAAGGGTTAATTCTAGCCGTGATAGAGCTGGAGCTCCGAGCTTCCCAGCAGCCTGGCCAAAAAGGGCACATAGATTAATGTAGCATCAATGATCCATTTTCATGTAGGCTTTTCTCACAACCCCGAGAAAGTCAATTCTTGGAACCTTTGATTTCCTGATCTGTAAAATAGAAGTGTGTTATAGCTCAGTGTAGAACATGAGTTTGGCTTGTGCCAGGCTTGGGAGTCCCCACGCTCAGAGGAATCATGCCCGGTCCATCTGCTAAGTGTCAGGATGAAAGTTGAAGACACAAGGATTCCAGACAGAAGGAGGTCGAGGGGGCTGGAGAGATGCCTTGGAGTACCAGGTGCTCTTCTGCGGACCTGGATTCTGTTCCTAGCCCTTGCATGGCAGTTCACCATTGTAACTCCGGTTCGAGGGCGCTAGCGTCTGTGAGCACCAGGCAGGCAAACAGTACACAGGCATATGTGCAGACTAAACAATCATACGCTTAGCTGGATGGTGGTGGTGCACGCCTTTAATCCCAGCACTCTGGAGGCAGAGGCAGGCAGATCTCTGTGACTTCGAGGCCAGCTTGGCCTACAGAGCGATTTTCCGGATAGGTTCTAAAGCTGCAGAGAAACCCTGTCTTGAAAACTCCCCAAAAACTCGGGAGGCAGAGGCAAGCGGATCTCTGAGTTTGAGGCCAGCCTGGTCTACAAGAGCTAGTTCCAGGACAGGCTCCAAAGCCACAGAGAAACCCTGTCTCGAAAAACAAAAACAACAAAAAATGAAAACCCCCCAAAAAGAAAAAAAAAACACACTTAAAAAAACAAACAGGGTGGGGCAGGGCAGACTTGATTCCCCCAAGTTTTAGTTCTGTGATTCGGGAAAGATGTTTACTCCAGGGGCATACCTGCTGTTTATTGGGACTATGTCACATGACCAGCCTTTATGTCAAGGAAGTTGGGAAATGGGGAATATCCCAGATCTACATGGCAGCCCCTGGTGAATGTCAAGGCTATGGCAGTGACAAGAGATGTGGAAAACTTTGGGTGAACCGCCATGGTTCACCACAGAAAGGGCCACTTCCTTTGCTAGTGGCTTGGTGGGGGAAGTCGCAGTGGAACTGGGTGGGTGTCCCTAAGTCAGAAGGTGACACTTGGACTTGAGTCATGTGGAAGGTATGTTGGTACAGCCATGGCCAAGGAACAGGAACCCTTGGACTGTGAGTGTGAAGCAAGGGTTGATCTGTCACCTACAGTCAACATTTTTATACCAAGTCAGCCACAATAGCAGAGATACACCTATCGAAATGGCAGGTGCCACTCAAATAGGGGAGGACAATCGGCTAAATGACAAGCCCAGTGCTCTCAGAAATGGTGATGGGACAGGAGCAGAATCCAACTAGGCAGATTTCTACAATAAGGTTGTCTTTTGTTTTTGTTTTCCAAGACAGGGTCTCACTATGTAGCTCTGGCTGTCCTGGAACTCACTGTAGATCAGGCTGGCCTCAGACTCACAGAGATCCACCTGCCTTCCAAGCGCTGGAGTTGAAGGTGTGTGCCGCCACCACCACCTGGCCTTTTTTTAAAATTTTTTTTTTATTTTTATATATATGTGATGGGGATGGGACTCAGATGTCAGGCTTGGTGGCAGGTGCCTTTGCCTGCTGAGCCATCTCCTGGGCCTACTCAAGCTGTTTTTGGTTTTATTTTTGAGAGTAGAGTCTCCCTGAAGCTAGAGCTATCGATTTGGCTAGACTTGCTCACCTGCAAGTCCTAGGGGTTCTCCTGTCTCAGCTTCCTGGCACGGGAACAGTAGGCGTGTACCACTGTGCCCTGCTTTTTACAACTTGAACTCTGGCCGCTATAGCAAGCCCTTTACCAAGTGAAATTACTAAAAATAAATGCCAGCTGGGCATTGGTGGCACACGCCTTTAATCCCAGCACTCAGGAGGCAGAGGCAGGCGGATCTCCGTGAGTTTGAGAACCAGCCTGGTCTACAGAGCAAGATCCAGAACAAGCTCCAAAGCTACACAGAGAAACCCTGTCTTGAAAAAAAAAAAGCAAAAACAAACAAAAAAGCAAATGCTGTGGTGCAGGAGGGATGGCTCAGTGGGCTCAGCGGTGAAGAACACTCGCTACTCGCAAACTGGAGTTTGGCTGTGACTTGATCCCACCCCCATGAGGTCCGACATACTCTTCTGGAGCTCACAAGCAACACCACATGTGCTCGTATCACAGACACACGTAATACAAATAAAGCCGCACCTTTTTAAAAAAGTTATGGAATCTTACACTGAAAAAAATCTACATCACACAAAACCTCATCCCAGAAAGTATATGACTCAGTCTGGTGAAACGATTCAGTGGGTAAGAAGCGCTTGCTGCCAAGCCAATGGTTTGAGTTTGGTCCCGGGACCCACTTGGTAAAAGGAGAGAACTGACTCCTGCAATCTGTTCTCTGACCTCCATATGTGTGCCATGCATGTGTGCACATGCACACCATGAGAAGGTTCTTTTAAAAGGTCTATAGCTTCATTTGAAAGACAATCGAAAGTCTAAAGAAACTAGGAAATAATTAGCTGGACCCCTGAATGAATCCTTTAGTTAGGATCTAGGATCCCTAGAAATCTGTGCACATAGAATATGAAGTTATGTTGTGCACAAGACACGGGAACAGCCTGAGAAATGCAACTGTATCTTAAGTTCACAGAAACTAATATTGTTGTGTCAGACCTCTGTCATCACAATACTCGGGAAGCTGCAGCAGGAGGATCACAAATTGCAGAGAAACAACTAGTACGATATATGTATAGACTGGTTTACAAAGCTATAATCCCAGCACTGGAACAGTAGTTGGAGACAGGGGCTGGAGAGATGGCTCAGTGGTTAAGAGCACTGACTGCTCTTCTCAAGGTCCTGAGTTCAAATCCCAGCAACCACATGGTGGCTTACAACCATCTGTATTAAGATCTGGTGCCCTCTTCTGGCCTGCAGGCATATATGCAGGCAGAACACTGTATACACAATAAATAAATAAATAAATAAAACCTTAAAAAAAAAAAAAAGAAGTTGGAGACAGAACCAGGGTGAGTTTGAGGTCATTCTTGGCTATACAATGAATTCAAGGCTAGCCTGGGTTACATGAGAGACTCCAGTCTCTCAGAAAGAGGGGAGGAGGAGGGACAGAGAGATATATACACATATGTGTACAAGTCATACATACATACATACATACATACATACATACATATACACACATAAGATATACTATGAACCATTGGCCCATGTGTGAAGAGAAATTGATGATGGAATCTGAGAAGTCCCAGGATGTACCATCTGTCTGTAAGCCAGAGACCGGGCACCCAAGTGGTGTCGGTGTCTTGGTTGTCTAGAAGACCTGGAAGCTAAATGGGAGAGCCCAGTTCGTAAGTGCCAGCCTGGTGTCAGGAAGAGATAAACTCAAATGCCCTAGCTCAAACAGTGAGGATAGGAAGGGCAAACTCCTTCCTCTATCATTTGTTCTATTTGGGTCCAACTGGAAGATAGCTACCCATATAGAGTACAGCAAGCTCCTGGACAGAGTCCCTGGACTGGAACGCTCACCCCTCATTCCCTCATCCTTGCAAGGGTCCCCTAGGGGCTTGCTCTTTGCCAGGCTTTCTTCAAGGCTCTGGGAATCTTGCTATCCACTGTCCTTTTCTGTGGTTGGCAGCATGCAAGAATGTTGCCCCATCCGTATCCGAGCAGGGCATTAGGGAGAGCAGTGACACACTGTGGTCCAAGCAGCAAAGACTCAGATCCCTGACATAGTGGGAAGGGACAGTGGGCTGTATCCAGCTGAGACAGCCACAGCCACCAGATGTCAAAGCGTAACAGCCAAAGCTGGTGGTGCATTCTGATCTTGGAGACCTTGGTAATGGGAGCCACTGCCTGCGTGCTTACTGGAAGGCACAGTGACCTCCTGAGGGTGACTCTGTCCTGGAACTGTGCTTGGAGAACCAAGGCCTCATCCCTACCTTGGGCTCTTTTCTGCCCTGTGCTCAGTGACCATTTGGAACAGCCTTGAGTCAGATGGAGTAGCCCTTTTCCTCCCTTCTTTCTCTCCTTCTTCTCTCTTTCCCTCCTCCTTGCCCTCTCTCTTGTGTTTTGAGGTAGGGCCTAATAGAGCCTAGATTAGCCCAGAAGTTACTATGTAGCTGAGGCTAGCCTCAGACTTCCTACCCGCTACCTCCTAAATGCCACTATGCACACACTTCCCTCTTCTCACTTCCCCTCCTTCTCCTTCCCTTTTCTTTTCCTTTCTCCTTTCTCCATCCCCCATCTCTCCTGCCTTTCCTCTTCTTCTTTCTGTCCTTTTTTCTTTCTGTCTTCCTTTCTTTCTTCCTTTCTGTTTGAGACAGGGTCTCTCTACAAAGTCCTGGCTATCCTGGAACTCAGCAGGCTAGCCTTGAACTCGCTGCTTCTACCTCCCTTTGTGCTGGGATTAAAGGCGTCATCTCACCTCTCTTTCTTTCAACAGGGTCTTTAGGTTTGCATCATGCTGTCTCGCTAGCCTAGCCGGGTTGATGCTTTTCGCTTTTGAGCTACCAGAGTCCAGGGAGTCTGCCTGGAACTTGATTGGCTAACAGTGTTGACAATCCTTGTGAAGTCCTCAGGAATGCTAAGAGCTCTACCGCAAATCAGCCAATGGCCACAGTTTTGCCCAGTGTGTGAAAGGCAGGGTACCGGTACTCAGAGAGGTCAGGAAACCCCCTTGAGGCAGCACAGCCGGTGGGAGCCCCAGAGCTGTGAATCCCCGGATGCCAAACTCTCTCTCAAGCAGCTTCCCCTATTCTCCCCAGATGGGACTGGGTCCAGGTGTTCAATGATGCTCGGGTCAAGTCGAATGGGTCCGCATATGGGCTGGGTGGCCTGCAATGACAGCTTAAACCAGGAAAGAGAAGCTCAAGGCAGCCAGCCACACATCCCCAGAGACAAGAGGTACATGCCTATTCTGGGACCCCTCCCCAAAAACAGAACCAGCTACCAACAGAGTCAAGCGAGGCTCTGTACATTCCTGTAATCTCAGTTGCTTAGAGAACGGAGGCAGGAGTATTGTGAGTTCAAGATCTGCCTGGGCAGGTTAGTTACCGCAAAACGGAAAGGAATGGGCTGGGGAGATGGCTCAGCAGCTCAGAGCACTGGTAGCTTCTAGGGAAGGGGGAGGGCTATGAAGATCTGCCCTGGGGAGAATATCAGAAGGGCTGAAGACAGAAACCTAGAAATAAAATGCTTTGACAGTCGCTCCCCCAAAAACAATGGGCGGTCTTCCAGAAGACCCAGGTTCTATTCCCAGCACCTGCAGAGCAGCTCGCAACTTTCTGAGGGCTTCGAGCACTACATGCACCTCCCCATGTACCCACACCCAGTGTCTATTCTTGTCTACCCATTCAATAAATATTCAATAAATATTCCGAAACATATAAAAGTGAACAAAATCGACGTTGCCTTCATCACTGGTGAAATGGGGAAACTGGATTATTTTACCCATCACCATCGCGGACGGTGAGCATCAGGAGATGACAAAGAGTCTGGGTGAGGATTCAGAACTTCCTAGAATTGGCTCAGAGAGGGAGCAGGGAGAACACACAAGTCCCCATCGGCGGTGGAGGTCCCTGTGCACGAGCCAGGGAGGTGTCAGGGAGCGCAGCGGTTAGAAGCGAGAAATCATTGGGCCTGAGACCCTGGTTCTTCTGCAGCCCAGCACTTCACACCCCTCTGCTCCCTAGAGCTTGCTCTCCTGGACCGGGTATCTCGCCTTTCCGAAATATAGCCAGCAGGGGGCGCGAGATACACACAGCGCTCACGTAGGTGTTCTGGCAAGCACAGCCTGAACTCCTCTGAGCCCCAAGGTTTGGCTGAATTCTGAGAGGAGGGGTAAAGAAAAGGGGAGGGGCGCTGAGAGATGGGAAAGGCCTGGTCCTTGGAAATCCCATCCGTTATGGAGTGTATGAAGAGGTTTTGTGCTGGTGCTGCTTGGAAGAGGGACTGCAGTGGCTGTTGCCTGGTTCTGCTTGGGTGACAGAATCCAGGAAAGAGAGCAGCTCCTAAGGCCTACGGGAGACAGCAGGGGGATAGCCAGGAGGAAATCTCCCCCAACCCCAGTCCTTGGTCATTCAGAAAGGATCCTGGGGCCTTGCACTGGGCAGCTATGGCGTTGACCCTCGGTGACTCTTTCCGGGGTCAGACCAAGAAGGAGTCAAGAGAGAGGGACCTGAGCTAGGCGTGGGCTACTCAAGGCTGGGAATTAGGGAAACTGTGCCTGCAAGTTCTTGGCGGGGCCGGGGGCGGGACTAGGTGTGAGGGTTTGACACCCCACTCCCTCTCCGGCCCATTAGGGGTTGGAGAGGACACACTGGAAGAGATGGTCCAAGACCTCAGTTCCTCAAGACGTCTCTGTAGCAGACAGTGAGCAGGATCAGAGTCCCCTCTGGGTCGCCTGGTAGTGGCCACAATGATGCCTTACGGAGAAGACCTCTCTTCTTCATCCCTCCTCAGTCAGGCGAATGAGCCCGCCCAGGGGTGCAGCCGAGTGTGGGCTGACACTGCCCTCTGGAGGCCACAGTCGGAACTGCCTGATTCCAATGCCTAGACCTAGCGGGTTCTCCAATTTCACCTTGCTGTTCCATTTCCCTCCTTACTCAGACTTCCCAGAGGCCTCAAGGCCGCTTCTACACGCGCAAGGAGATGTCAAGTTCACAAGAACTTAAGAGCAACTACTGTGTGCTCTGTTCTGTGTTTGGTGTAAGCTGCAAGTGTCCAGGCATAGAGAGACTGTCTGGGAAGGAGGCGCTTGACAGAGATCCAGAGCTGGGGGCTCATGAGGGCTGGCCTGGGCAGATGTCAAAAGAGCCACCTCCTCTTCCTCACTGTCCACAGCAAACACTGGGAGTACGTCACCTTCAAGCTTTCTGTTGACAATGAAAACACGTATCCTGTGGGGAATGGTGGTCCACGTCTTTGACCCCGGCTCCTTGTGAGGTTGAGGCAGGAGGATGAAAAGTTTGAGGAGGGCCAGGTGGTGGTGGCACATGCCTTTAATCCCAGCACTTGGGAGGCAGAGGCAAGCAAATCTCTGTGAGTTCAAGGCCAATCTGCTCTACAAAGTGAGTTCCAGGACAGCCAGGGCTACATAGAGAAACCCTGTCTTGAAAATGAAAAAGGAAAAAAGTTTGAGGGGGGATTGGTGAGATGGATCAGCAATTTAGATACTGTTTTGCTCTTCCGAAAGTCTGACCCCAGCCTCCTGAGTTGTGGGATTAAAGGACAGTGTCACTGTGTTGAGTATCTCTACTTTTGTAAATAACTTCGTATGTCCCCAATAAACTCGCTGGTTCAGCGAGCTGCATTTGGGGAGAATCCCTGCTTTGTCTTTGGTGCCATATCTGGGGTGATTCACACCTCCCCGGGAAGTCACACAGCTCCCCAGCCCCTCCCCACTGTGTCCCCTGCAGCACTCACCAGCTCTCATCCACTCAAGCTATCCCCGCCCCCATCTCCTTTTAGTTTTCTTGGAGACAGATGTCACTCTCATAGGTCAGGCTATTCTTGAACTTTTGATTTCCCTGCCTCTGCCTCTGGCGTGCTGGGATTGCTTACAGGTGTCTGCCACTGAGCTGAGCCCTGGGCTTCATTCTTTGTTGATGATTTGTAGCTCCCCCAGCACATGAGTCCTAAGACGACAGAGATCTATCCTCTTTGCTCACTGGTGTGTCCCAAATGCCTGTCGTATGCTTACTAAGTGTTTGTTGAGGGATGAACAATGATTGGAAGATAATTTAGAGGCATGAGATTAAAAAAAAAGACACAAACCCCGCAAAAAACTAAGACGGCTAAAGGTAATAAAAGCTAACGATAAAAAAATCTTACGTTTTCCGTCTTCTCTGTAGTGACCCTGGCCGATCCACTCTCAACAGCTTTGTAGAACCAACTTGGGGTCAGCCCGGTGTAATGGTGCGCACCTTGTGGTGGTTTGAATGAGAAAGTCCCGCAGTGGGCTAACATGTTTGAGTGCTTAGTCACGAATAGTTGGTGAACTGTTTGGGAGAGATTGGGAGGTGTGGCCTTGTCGAAGGAAGTGCGTCACTAGTGCGTCACTAGGACACAAAAGCCCATACCAGGACCAGTCTCTCCTCTGTCTCTGTCTCTCTCTCTTTCTCTCTTTGTGTGTGTGTGTGCGTGCGTGTGTGTGCGCGCGTGTGTGTGCATGTGTGTGTGTGCATGTGCGTGTATTAGAATGTAAAGCTCTCAAAGCTCTCAGAAGCTGCTCCAGTGCCGTATCTCTCTGCTTCCTGCCATGATGATAATGGACTAGACCTCTGCCAGCTAAATATGTTCCCGTGTAAGAGTCACCTCTGTCACGGTGTCTTGTCACAGCAATAGGACAGTAACTAAGACATGCCTGTAAGTTATACACCCAGAAAGATGAGGCAGGATAATTTCAAGCTGGAGATTAGCCTGCGCGTATAGACGCCAGCTTGAGTTACGTAACAAGATCCTGTCTTCAAAAAGGTACATGGAGGCTGGAGAGATGGGTTATTGGTTTAGAGCACTTGTTCTGCAGAGGACCTGGGTTCAGCTCCCAGCACCTTCATGGTGGGTCACAATCATCTGTATCTCCAGTTCCAGATGATCCAGCACCCTCTTCTGGTATCCTCGGGCACTAGGCGTGCATGTGGTACATGTACATGCAAGTAAAACATACACGTAAAACAAAAAAATCTTTAAAAAGATTGATGATGGGCCAGGTGGTGGTGGCACATGCCTTTAATTCCAGCACTTGGGAGGCAGAAGCAGGTGGATCTCTGTGAGTTTGAGAGGCCAGCCTGGTCTACAAGAGCTAGTTCCAGGACAGGCCCCAAAGCTACAGAGAAACCCTGTCTCATCCTGAAAAAAACAAAAACGAAAGATTGATGATGAATAGATGGGTAGATGGTAGAAGAGAGAGAGAGAGCCCAAGGAAAAGGAGGGGAAGAAACAGCAGGTAGAGGTTGGGAAGGGTCCAAGTTCAGCAGGGTGCCATTTCTTTATTCTGTCTCCCTGCTATTGTAGGAGTTGAGTGTGAAGTGCGACTTCAAACCTGACCTGATTAGAGAGAACGGTCCCTTTGATAAACGGGCAGATGAATCCCTTTGGGGCTGGGGCCTGATGAGTATGGGAAGGATGTGGGACTAGGAGGGGAAGTGGGAGCAGGGCCCAGTCACCAGTCAGGAGTAAGAAGCCCTGGTCCCCAGGGAGGGAGGCTGCTTGAGGGAGAGAAGGAATCTGAGTGAACCTTGTACGCCGACAGCCCAGGTGTGGGCTGGGATGCAAAATGACTATTCCGTGGATGATTTTCTCCACCCTCTGAGAGTGGGGACTTTCTGTTTCTCTTAATCATCCCTCTTTGTATCTTTCCGAGAACTTTGTGAAATTCATGACTATCTGACTTGTTTTCTTGTTTACCTATCTCTCCTCTAGACTCTAAATTCCAGGAGAGCGGAGCTGGAGTGTTTCTCGTTCCCTGCCCTAGTCTAGTGCAGTACCTGGCATATAGAACTGGCACTGAGAGCCGGAGAGATGGCTCAGTGTACAAGCATGACCACCTGTGTTTGGATCTCCAGTGTCCATGGGAAAAGCTGGCCGTGGCTACATGAGCCTGTAACCCTGGTGCTGGGGGATGGGGCTCAAGGAGTGGAGACTCTCTGGGGCTTGCTGGCCAGCCAGTGAAGCTGAAAAATGTCAGACTCCAGGTTCACTGAGAGACCTTGTGTCAAAGGAGTAAGGTGGGTAGCGAGAGAGTTTTCCTCTAGCTTTTGGCATCCGCACAAACGTACAAACATACACACCCCATACATGCACAAACACACAAGTTAGAAAAGGTACTTCATATGATTGCTGAATGAATGGATGAACAGAAATAGAAGGAAACATTGTTCTGAGGGGAGCAGCATCCAAACATGTTCTCATATAGCCCAAGCTGGCCTCAAACTCGCTAAGTAGTCCAGGTTGGCTTCAAACTCACCACGGGGTCCAGGTTGACCTTGAACTCATAATTCACCTGTCTCAGCTCCCAAGGGCTGAGGCTGCGGATGTACATTATCATGTGGTAGAAAGAGCTATCCGCATGCCAATGCTTCTTGATGGGGTACTGATGGAGGGGGCACTTTGATTCTTTCTGGGTTGTCTCTCTTGTTCCAGACTGTGTGGAAACCTGACCCCAAAGGTACTAAGAGCCTCTATGCTAGGCAAAAACCTTAGGTATCAGTCCTATCTAGGGCTCAGGCAAGGATGGATGGCTGTGAGGAGGGGGTTCCAGAGTTCCTTAGCTTAGTTAAGTGTATTATGGAGCTAGAGATAAAAGAATGAATGTACCTGGATCCAGGAGGGGGTAAGGCAGGTGTGTGGGAAGTGTGTGGGGGGGTAGGGAGTTGGATACTACAACACTCTAAGAAGAGAGAAGGAACACTCAGCTTGGAAAACAGAAGAGCCAAGCAGATAAACATTTGAAAAAATCACTTAATTTTTTTGCTTTGTTTTTTTTTCTTGAGATGAGGTCTCGCTCTATAGCTTTGGCTGGCCTGGAACTTGCTATATTTGAGATGTATTTAAAATGGAAATTCAAACTGGGTATGCTTATAATCCCAGTTCAAGAAAGGCTAAGGCAGGAGAATTGAGGCCAACCTGGGCAACATAATTAATTTTTAAAATAATTTATTTAAATTTATTTTATGTACATTGATGTAAAGGATTCCCTGGCACTGGAGTTACAGACAGTTGTGAGCTGCTGTGTGGGTGCTGGGGATTGAACCCAGATCCTCTTGAAGAGCAGTCAGCCAGTGCTCTTAACTGCTGAGCCATTTCTCCAGACCCACATAGCGAATTTTAAGCTAACTTGGACAACACAATGAGACCCTCTCTCAAAAGCAAAAGAAAATGCGGGGGTGGGGGGCTGGGGAGATGGGAGATGGTTGAGAGTACAGGCTGCTCTCCTATAGGACCTGGGTTTTCCCCCCAGTTCACAGCCATCTGTTCACTCAGGACTTAGAGCAACCTTCTAAGGTATCCAGTTTTCTGGGGGGGGGGGACATCCGTGGGCTGAAGAGCACACAGGTCTTGACCGACATCGCTCCTTTCAGACCTCGGGATGATGGATGCTTTGGGGAGAGGGGTGAGGGGTGTAGGTGAGGGGAGGTCCTGGAAGACCTCACGGCAAAGCATTTAAGCGGGATCTCCTCAGAAGATGCCCTTTCTGGAAAGTCTGAAGAACAAGGACGGTAGGCCCTGCGAATTAGGGTTGGAAATAAAAAACGAGTGAATGCACTAAGATGGAAGACGTCCAGGGGCGAGTGCGGGGGTGTGAGCGCGAGGACCTGTGGGTGACACGCAACACGTTGAAAACCATATTGGAGTTTGCATTTCTCGCTTAATACACCTGGGAAGACACAGGCGTACTGCCCCGCCTCGCAAGTCACCTCGGCCTTTATACAACGTTGTGTATGACAACAGAAAAGGCAGCTGGAAGTCCGGGGGGTGGGGGAGGCAGGAGCGCACGGGGTGGGGGCGGGGAAGGGGGGGACTGCTTCTAGACAAGAAGCTCGGGGTCCCTCAGCCCAAGTCCAGGGAAAGCGGCGGCTTTGGACAGAACCATTATCAGAAGATGGAAGGGGGACAAAAGCCTTTCACCGTGAACTCGATCCTGCAGAACCAAGTTGGCACTCGCTCATCTCTTTCTTTCCTCTTCTTGTTCTTTATTTCTTGTTCCATCACCACTTGCTGCACTCTTGCACGATTCTGAGTCCTCGGCACCACTAATTGATCTTCGGTGACCCCCAGCATCACGCATGGTACAGCCCAGTGGAGCCCGCTCGGGGTGCAGGTTATAAAGGCTTGGCTGCGGCAGCCCACTGCGGAGTCAAGATGCGCCCCAAGGAACAGGTGCAGAGCAGTGCGGGGGACGGGACGGGGTCTGGGGACCCAGTAGCAGGGACCCCTGCGACCCAACCTGCAGCCAGTCCGGCCCCGGAGCCCTCGGCGGAGCCCAAACCTGCTCCTGCGCAGGGAACCGGGTCCGGACAGCGAGCTCCAGGATCCCGAACCAAGACAGGAAGCTTTTGTCGGTCCATGATCATCGGTAATTCGGACGCGCCATGGACCCGTTATGTATTCCAGGGGCCTTATGGTCCCCGGGCCACTGGCCTGGGCACTGGAAAAGCCGAGGGAATCTGGAAGACGCCAGCCGCGTACATCGGCCGGAGGCCTGGCGTGTCCGGTCCTGAGCGCGCAGCGTTTATTCGAGAGCTGCAGGAAGGTAAACTCAATCTTTGGGATCCCGCACTGACTGCTACTGGGGCATCTCCGGGGTGGAAGGGGCCCACGACTCAGGAGCCCCGCCCCCCTGTGGCGCTCACTCCCACCTTTCCACCACCCCGCGAGACCTCTGTCCGCGGTGCCTGTTTAGTCTCCCTTTCCCCATCTCTTCCTCCCTTTGGGGTTCCACGAATTTTGTGGGTGCGTCAGGTTCAGGGCTTGCGCGCTCCTGGCCCCCTCTTCGCGCCTGTTGCTGAGGCAGATCTGCGCACTCTCAGTGCCCCCTCCCCATCTACCGCAGTGCCAGCAGGGGGGCGGGGGCTGCCGGAGGGAGCTGCTGGTCGCGCACTGAGCGTGCGCTAGCCCATGGAACCAGCATGCGTGGGTGGGTGGAAAGGGAGCTTTTGACCACTAAGTGGCTGCAGGGGTCTGGGTCGTGTTTTCCCGGAGCTGGGCTGAGGCGGGAGGAGTGGGCACTGGATTTCTGTTCCTCCCCTTCTGGGCGGGGACAGTTTTAAGCTTTGGTACCCCTTCTGGGTGCTGAAGAGTCTCCTTGGCCCTCTTGTCACAGCAACAGGTGTAAGGTGACTGCATATGTTTTTATGACCGAGGAGGCCCCAGTGAGCTGGCTTCGCTGCCGATTGGGTCAGGCATGATGAGTCAGTCAGTTTGCAGCTGCATTTCCCCTGACTTCCTATCTCTGGGGACCAAGGACCCAGGGATCCTAGGAGTCCAGTTCCTGAACCTAGAGGATGGTTTTGCTCTTACAGCACCCAGGCCCCTCCTGAGGAAGCAGGAGCGCTGAGATCTGGAGCTGTGCAGAGGGTGCTAGGGCCGAATGGATCTCAGTCTCCTGGCTCTATGACCTTTGGTGTGAGGGACGCAGTGGGCTGTGGGCAGCCTCGGCTCCTTTCTCTGACCCACTCAAGCCTTTCCTCCTGCAGCACTGTGTCCTAACCCACCTCCCACAAAGAAAATCACTGAAGATGATGTCAAAGTGATGCTATATTTGCTGGAAGAGGTGGGTACTGCCTTCCTCACCCAGGTCAGCCCTAATTTTAACTCTGCCGTACAGGACTTAGGGATTTTGTCTGTTTTCTGCTTGCCTGGGGGTCAACTTGAGGGCCCCTCTCTCGGAATGCATTAGCTTCCAGGGGGGCAATCTTATTCTCTTCCCCATGATGGGAAATCGAGTCAGACCCCAGAGTTGGTTAGTAGTTTGTGATCTAGTACCTGGACTACTGGGTGTTGGGGAAGCTTTCTTCGTGTGTCCTAGCCCTAGCTCCTCCCTCTTGTTTGGGAGGTCCCAGAAACTGGAAAAGTCTGAATGGCTGGCTCTCCTTTTGCAGAAAGAACGGGACCTGAACACAGCTGCTCGCATCGGCCAGTCCCTGGTGAAACAGAATAGCGTTTTGATGGAGGAGAATAACAAGCTGGAAACTATGCTGGGCTCAGCCAGGGAGGAGGTATTTGGGTACCTAAGGGAGAAGGGCAGGGGGCAGTGTGTTCCTGTTATGTGCCTTCGTACTCACCTTCCAGTGGCTTCTCTCTCCTCCCCTAGATTTTACATCTCCGGAAGCAGGTGAACTTGCGAGATGACCTCCTTCAGCTCTACTCAGACTCCGACGATGAGGAGGAGGATGAAGAGGAGGAAGAAGAGGAAGAGGGGGAAGAGGAGGAGCATGAAGGACAGCGGGATCAAGACCAACAGCATGATCATCCATATGGTGCCCCCAAGCCGTACGTGTCCTCCCTTTGTGCCTGGACCATCCCTTCTCTGAGTCTCAGTTGCTCATTTGTGAGCAGTGAGCCTTCCAGGAGAGCTGTTGGAATTTGCTGACACTGCCACCCTTATCCAGCATGGGGAAACCGTAGGGCCTGGTATCCACCACCCTCCACCCCATGCTGACTCTCATCACCCTGTTGCCAGGCCCCCTAAGGTGGAGTCACAGCACCGCTGCCCACAGATGGAAGCTCTGCAGCAGAAGCTGAGGCTACTGGAGGAAGAGAATGACCACCTGCGAGAGGAGGTGAGGACAGGGAGGAAGGCACGCCCTTTGGCGGGGGTGGTGACAGCCTTGCCCCTTCCTCTTTCCCTTCCTGCAGGCCTCTCACCTTGACAACCTGGAAGACGAGGAGCAGATGCTCATCCTGGAATGCGTGGAGCAGTTTTGTACGTGACGCTGTAATTCGGGATGGAGCACCAGCCTGAGGGGTGGTGGGAAGAATTCAGGGTTTGGAGCCTGGAGATCTGACCTAGGTCTCGGCTCTGGGACTTTGCAGCTGTGTAAGCGCAGACAACTTCCTCGGCTTTTCTGAACGTTCATCTTTAGAATGAGGATTAATGACCGTGGCCTGATGATTCATCATCTCAGGCTTTATGAGAATCAGGTGAAGCACCGTCGTGGAGCGTGGCGGTGCACACCTGTAATCCCAGCACTCAGCAGTCAGAGCAGAGTCAGGTGTTGAAGACTTTGGAGAGAGAGAGAGAGAGAGAGAGAGAGAGAGAGAGAGAGAGAGAAAATGAGCTGAGGCAGTGCTTTGTGCAAAGTGTAGAGGTCGGCTGGGAAGGTGGGTGGAATAGCAGGGAGAGAGCCAGCAGCTCCCAGAGTCTGGGCATTTAGGGCTTGGGGGGAAGGGTTCAAAGTCACATATTGGGTCTGGGCTGTGCCTAGCACCAACCTGGGCTTTGTCCGTCCCCAAAGCCCTCAAGTCTACTTGCTGAGATGCAGACTCAGAAGGGTAGCAGTCGGCTTCTGCTGTCTGCCCACGTCATCCCTGGCCTTCCTTCCCCCTGCGTTCCACGGCTCTCAAGTCTCAATGTCTCTAGCCCCTGACACCTCATAATGCACAATGGGATCTCTCTGCCCATCCAGGTCCTTTTTCCTACAGCCTGGATGAGTTTTATGAAACCGAATCAGGTTCCATCTTCCCATTGGTCAAAGGATAATCTCGACCCCTTCCCCCACCTGTGTGATAAGGTCCTCTGCTCACTGCCCCAACATCTCTTGTTGCCCACACTCTCCATCTTCCTCTTTGTATAGTGGGGCTTACTTAGCCGGTGGCTCCTTCCAGAATCCTTCCCAGGCTTTGCAGCATTGGTTGATGGTCCTTTCACCTGTGACGTCATTTTCTCTACTGCTGCCTCCCCCCACATTGACTCCATCAAAGAGCGTACTATTTGATATCATGAGTTCCTTTTCCCAGTTGCCTGTCTCCACTGTAACGGAGCTTGGTGTGGGCTGGGATCTGTGTGTTGATAAGCTGTTCCTGGACAAGAAGACCTGAACAAAGAATGCCAAAGCCCCCTGGGACCCCCGCGGGGCGGGCCAGAGCCAAGGCTGATCTGTGCTTGTCCCGTAGCTGAAGCCAGCCAGCAGATGGCAGAGCTCTCGGAAGTGCTGGTCCTGAGGTTGGAGGGCTATGAGCGGCAGCAGAAGGAGATCACCCAGCTGCAGGCTGAGATCACCAAGCTACAACAGCGTTGTCAGTCGGTAAACTGCACCGTGGAAGCCCCTCTCCCTTATCGAGGCTGCATGGGACCCCAGCCTCTTCGCCCTGCTCTGCCAGGCCCAGAGGTCTAACCTGTGTGGGCATCAGAGTTAGCAGAGGTTAACTAGAGAGCCAGCCATTCATCCTGTCCAGTCATGTCCCTAACCGAGTCCACAGGATCCCACAACTCTTCCCGGTGCCAAGCTGAATGACCTGCGCTTTAGGACCCCCCCCCCATCCCATGTGACCTCCTCCTAAAAGGACTATCAAAGACTCTGATGTGGGACGCCTGTTGGGGCAGGGAGTCCGGGAGTGGGAGGTCTTGTGGGGTCTCATACATCCTGGTTCCTTCCAGTATGGAGCTCAGACAGAGAAACTGCAGCAGCAGCTGGCTTCGGAGAAGGGAGTCCACTCAGAGGTGAGGGTCCATGTGTCCCTGATCAGGGAGGGATGCAGGCCCCTGGGGATTACTTGAATCTCCACAGAAGACAGAGCCTTTCTGCCACCCACCCTGACTGGCTTGTGGCTCAGCGGGTAGCAGCTCATTTGAGGCCCAAATGGGTCTTGTCCAGGGTTACCCTGAATCTCACTGTTTGGATTCAGAGCGCGCGCGTGGGGGGTGGGGGGGGTGCGGGGGCGGGGCGCTAAGGCTAGAGCAGGCGGAGTGTCTGACTGGGGACCCCTGGATCTTCGCAGAGCTTTCGTGCGGGCTCCCACATGCAGGATTATGGGAGCAGGTTTCGCGATCGCCAGGAGGATGGGAAGAACCAGCGCCAGCGCTCCTCGATGCCTGCGAGTTCTGTCACCCACTATGGATACAGTGTGCCTCTGGTGAGGATGTCCCTTTGATCTCGCGTACCCTGTGTTTCAAACCTGCTGCCTGGTTTCTGCCCTCAGATTTTTCCCCTGTGACTGTGGGGGTGGAACGGCTCCTCTCATCTCTGTTACAGGACGCGCTTCCCAGTTTCCCAGAGACGCTGGCTGAGGAGCTCCGAACGTCTCTAAGGAAGATCATCACTGACCCTGCCTATTTCATGGAGAGGTGTGTGACCGGGATCCTCAGGCTTGCTTCCGCTCTGCTCACTTTGGTTCACCCAGTGGCAACTACTTTCTCTGAGTGTGTTATGGTTGACCCTCATGTTCTGACCTCCATTGGTTTCCCTGGTATCCATCCTGCCCCACTCACACTGCCTAGCCCCTCCCTCTTTGGACTCTGTGTTGGATTGGTCATTTCTACCGGAGACTTCTTTCTTTTGTCTTTTTGAGACTGTGTTTCTCTGTATATCCCTGGCTGTCTTGGAACTCACTCCATAAACCAGGCTGGCCTTGAACTTCGAGATCTGCCTGCCTCTGCCTTCCCAGTACTGAGATTTAATGTCCTGCCATGCCTGGCTTCCTGTGACCTTTCAATATGTTTGTGCCCCAGGGACTTTGCAACGTGAGCTTCCTCAGTCCACTGAAGGCCCTGTTCTCTGTTAAGGGCTTACAGGGTGGCTGTGGGGGAGACATAAAACCTGGGGTAACCTGCTAAGGGCTCCCCATCACCTGTCTTCACAGTGAAGCAGCCAGACAACAGCAGGGTGCTGGTTCTGTGACCAGAAAACTCTGGGGAGGCGTGTCCTTGGGGGCTGCTCATCTGAAAGTTGTTTTGGAAATAGGGCTGTCCCCTTTCCATTCAGATGACACCTACGTGGCCACTTTGATTTAGGCTACTCTATTAGAAACCAAGGCTTCTCTTTCCTTCACCTTACCGTGGGCTGAGAGATGAATGGCCCAGCTCTTGACACCTGGGGCTCGGTCCCAGCATGGCTCCTTTGTGTCCTTGGGCAAGTCACCTGACCCATGTGGATTTGTTTCTATGACAACTGGCCCTGGGCACGAAATATCCCCATTGCTCTTTACTGGACCGGAGGGTGGGAAGTGGACAAGAAGATGGAGCCTGTTTGGTATTGATGACCCTGCTTCCTCTTGCTAAGGGGCATGGGCTGGGTACTGGGCACCTGGAAGATGATTCTCCTTCCCTTCACTTCTGGCCGGGACAAAGCTGGGGAAGACCTTGAGGGTCTGTAGGCTAGGGCAGGGCAGGAGAACTCACAGAGAGCTAAGGGGTAGGGGTCGGGTTGGGTGACAGGTGCTGGGGGGGGTGAACCCCCACTGTGTCCCTGCCTAGATGTGACATCCGCTGCAAGGAGGAGCGAGAGCAGGAGCAGGGGGCGATGCCACCACCCCCACCGCCGCAAGATCTTAAGCCACCTGAAGATTTTGAGGCTCCAGAGGAGCTGGTGCCTGAGGAGGAGCTGGGGGCCATAGAAGAGGTGGGGACGGCTGAGGAAGGGCTGGCGGAAGAGGCAGACCGGGTATCTGAGGAGACCGAGGCCTGGGAGGAAGTGGAACCAGAGCTGGACGAGGCCACAAGGATGAATGTGGTGGCCTCCGCCCTGGAGGCCAGTGGCCTGGGCCCTTCCCACCTGGACATGAAGTATGTCCTTCAGCAGCTGGCCAGCTGGCAGGATGCCCATTCCAAGCGGCAGCAGAAGCAGAAGGTGGTCCCGAAAGGTGAGTGCTCCCGCAGAGGACATCCTCCTGCCAGTGGGTCCAGCTTCCGGCCATCAACCTTGTGAGAGGTGAGGGTAGGTGAGCCCCCGCAAATGCTCACTGTACCTCAGTTTGGTCCCGCCCAGTGTGCTGATTTGCATGGACTTTGCCTACTCTTTACACAGGCACCTCCAGTTCCCCTTGGTAGAGCTGTTGCCTCAGTGTTCACTTATGTGCAACTTGCTTACAAGTCCGGCCGTCCATCCACCTTCTTCCTGGGGGCGCTGAACTGAGGATCAGGACTGGGACTGTACGCCCCCTTTGTACCTCAGCTTCCTATCTCTGCCCACCCTTCCCTTATCCTTCATCCCTAATTTCTCTATCCCCCCCCAAAACTCTCTGGCCCTGCAGCAAACAAACACGGGGGAGGGGGCGGGATCTTGGTGCAGCAGCCCAGGGTCAGACCCAGGACAGTGGAGAAGGACAGGAGTGCTAACGCTCCCAGTGCCAGAGAGGAGGAGTGGCCTTCTGGTCACAGTCGGACCAGTCCCCTGGGTGAGTGAGGGGTTTATAGGGCGGGTCAGGGTCTCCTTTGCCTATCTAGAAACCCTGGATTTTAGGAGTTACATGCTCTGAGGGCAGGCTTTTTAGGCCCGGCCTATGAGGAGCTGTTAGTGAGTTCAGGTGATTTGGCACTGGGTTTTTTCCCTGCGAAGGCTCTTTTCGTCCTCGCACCCCCCCCCCCACCGTGGGTAGGTAGATGCGATCCTGCACCATTTCTTCGAAGAGGAACCTGAAGTTCAGAGAGCTGAGCTGACTTGTCCAAGGCCACACAGCTAGGAGCAGACCTGAGCCTGTGTCTGCCTATGAGTAGTGAATCCCTGGTCTGGTCTCACCGCTGCGCACAGCTCCTTCTGCGCACCACCTGAAGCCTGTAACTTGTAGGCAGCCTCCTTTCACACCGGCTCGCTGTCACTCTTGATTTTTTGGGGGGAGGGGGGCACCAGTAGGTGGAATATCACCAGAAGCAGCACAGTAAGAGTGTGCCGGTTGTAAATGGGGTCAGCGCTTCTGTGACTGACAATGGGAAACATGAATAACCGTCATGGGTGTCTCCTGACACGGCCGACCGTGTCTGAGGTGGGTCAGGCTTCTGGTTCACGTCCACCCACTTCTCTTCCAGGCTTTGCTGTTTCCCAGCAGCCTGCAGAGGCTCCACAGACAGCTTGAGACTCCTTCTTCTGCTGCCTGGCCTAAATCCCTCCCTTCCTTCCCATCCTTTGAAACAGGACCTCACGTCTGTAGGCAGGCCTTTCTCTGTCCTGGCCCATGCTTCTGCTCTCTTCTAAGGCAGGCTGAAAGAACAATAGTTCCTCATTACGAAACTGGTGCCAAAGTTGTGGCTACTGCCACCCCCGACCCTGCGGTGGAAGCAGCCTGTGGGCAGACTGGCTGGCTACCAGACCCAGCTCTGAGATGAGTGTGAGTGGTCAGGGTGGGGGCTCAGGTCCCTAGGGTAGTAGACAGTTACTGGGAGGACCCTCTCTATCCTTTGAACCGCTCACATAAAGGGACCTCCCCAGTCCTGGTTGGCTTTTGGAACCTGACTTTTTTTTTTTTTTTTTGCTATCCTTCGTCCTTCCTGTTTCTATTGCTGTGTGTAATGTGAAGTGTATCTGAGTGGGGGTGGCGGAGGGGTCCCTTCTCCCTGTGGCGTCTCAGTTTCCCATGGCCTGTGAGTTTCCCTTTAGAGTTCTGCCTTCCCTACATCTTCGCTCGTGCGTAGCTGCGGCCTCGGTGCCTGCCCTGCTCTTGCAGTGCTCCATAGTCTTGTAGCTTGTCAGCCTTTGTATCGATGTGTGTGCCCGTGTGGAAATAAAGAACTTGTGAGCTACCTGACCTGCCTCAGTCATGTTTCTCAGGAATCGTGGTGTGTGTGCGTGGGCACGCCACATGTACATGTGTGTGCACTTTTTGGAAGCAGAGCCGTGGAGAGAAGATGGACTGATACTGAATGACACACCAGGGACTCTTATCGAGTATCAGTGCATATGACACACTGCTGTGTAGTGTCAGGTGGCGTCATATGCATTTGTCAGATGGCGAAACTGAGGTCCAGATGGGTTCGGTGATTCAGGGGTCTAACAGCTGGTTATAGTGCTGAGCTTGAACCTAGGTCTTTGAAGCTGGCCAGGCCCCCTTTCCTGATCCTGACTGCCCGGAGGTCCCTGTCCCTGTGCTTTAGTTAAACAAACAAAGTAGGAGGAGAGTTGCCATCTGGCTTAGGTCAAACCCGGAACAGGAATATGTAGCTCATCTCGGAGACACCCCAGGAAATAGGGAGGGGGGAAGTAACAGGAAGTGAACCTGGAGACATTTGAGACAAGGAGGATCATGGTCTACCAGCTAAGGATTGAACTCTCAACTTGGGAGTCTTTTGGGGACAATAATAATCCACTCATGATTTCAGAAAGGCTCATATTAATTAATTGATATTGATATGTTCAGTCTGTCTCTAAGAATACCACAATCTTTAACAGTTAACAGTACTCAAAAGTTCAAGTTCATGCCACGTGTGGTGACACCTTTAATCCCAGCACTCAGGAGGCAGAGGCAGGCAGAGCTCTTGAGTTTGAGGCCAGCCTGGTCTACAGAACTAGTACTGGGACAGCCAGGGCTACACAGAGAAACCCTGTGACCTGTGAAAGTCGAGAAAATTCTTAGCTACAAATCCTGCAAGACAAAGTTGTCTATTTAAAAAATTCATAGTGCTTCAGGGTAAACACCTAGTGTTACTTCCCCTTCCTTTTGAAACTATGGCTAGCCTGGAACTCCATATGTAGACCAGACTGGCCCCAAACCTACAAAGATTCAGTTATCTCTGCCTCTCAAGTGGTGGGATAAAGGCACACACCACTGTACACAGCTGGCATTGCTTTAAGGTACTAGCTGGGGGGCTGGAGAGGTGGCTCAGCGGTTAAGAGCACTGGCTGCTCTTCCAGAGGTCCTGATTTCAATTCCCAGCAACCACATGGTGGCTCACAACCATCTGTAATGGGATCTAGCACCCTCTTCTGGCGTGTGGGCATACATAGAGGCAGAATGTTGTATACATAATAAATAAATAAATCAATCTTTAAAAAAAATACTAGCTGGTTACAGTATCTTAAAGAGAAGTCTCAGGGACAGTGGTACAGGGACAGTGGTACCCAGCTGTAATTTCAGCACTGGGAGGCAGAAACAGGTGAATCGGGAGTTCAAGACCAACTTGGGCTCTACCACAAGACTTTACCTCCAACAAAAACAACCCCCAAAAGACAAGCAGAGGCTAGAGAGATGGCTCAGTGGGTAAGAGTGCTTGCTATGTGAGCAAACCTGAAGACCCGAGGACCTGAGTTCCCAGTACCATGGAGAGTGGAGACTGGAGTTTCACTGGGCTTTTCTGCTACCAGCCTAGTTCAAGGTTTAGTGAGAGGCCCTGCCTCATAGGCTTAAAGCAGACATAAGGCAGGACACCCAACATCCTCCTCTGGCCTCTGAGCATATGTACAGGCCCATACACCTACATATATACACATACACACACAGAATAAAACAACCAGATCTCATTCATGCTGTGGCATATCTATGCACATGAACACAAACACATATGTATACATAAATAAATTAATTACTTGCTGTATATGGTGGCACAGGCCTTTAATCCCACCACTTGAGAGGCAGAGACAGGTGGATCTCTGTGAGGTGGAGGTCAACCTGTTGTACGTAGCAAGTTGTAGGCCAGCCAGAGGTATACGGTGAGACCTTGTCTCAAAAAACAAACAAAAACAAAAGACAACCAGAAGATAAATGGTACAGAATGGAATAAACTGTGGTCATCACTCTAATGAACCCTAATGGTGTGGGAGAATTGTCTGTATTCTGTCAATCATGTTTTAAATAAATGCTGATTGGCCAGGCAGAAAGTATAGGTGGGACAACCAGACAGGAAGTAAAGGTGGGGCAAGAAGAACAGGAGAAATCTGGGAAGAAGGAAGCTCATTCCTTGGCAATCCTGCCCAGACCACCGAAGAAGCAAGATGTGATCTGCCCCGCTGAAAAAGATACTGAGCCATGTGGCTAACATAGATAAGGATAATGGGTTAATATAAGCTACAAGAGCTAATAAGAAGCCTGAGCTAATGGGCCAATCAGTTTTATAACTTATGTAGACTTTCTGTGTGATTCTTTGGGACCTAATGACTGTGGGACCTGGTGGGAGGACAGAAATCAACCAGGCCCTCATGTTATACCCTAAATAGTAGCTGTCATGTCCTTTCTCTATTACCCTGCATTCTCCTCCCCAGGAACCCTTTGGCTGGTCCACATTACCTTCCTGGTGACCTGACCTAGTTCCGCACTTCTGAGTGATGTGAACCTTGGTCTTGTTGCCTTTGTCAGGCCAGGTTGTTTGAATTTCCTACTTATGGTTATGAGACTAGAAGTACCAAGAGCCCCCACCCCTGGCAGGTCCCTGAATCCCAGACATGATCCTTCTTGTCCCTGACATGAGGTTATCTTTCATGGAAAGCAGGGACCATAACTTCTGGTGATCATTTACTCTGTTCTTTGGCCTGAAGATAGGAAGACCCAAACATGGCCAAGAAAGAGCTGTGACTTTATATTTTGTGTGCTGGAGTCTGGGCCCAGGAAGTGCTTAGGAAGTGCTCTACCATGGAGCTATATACCAAGTGCTATAATTTTATATTTGTTTGAAACTTTTTTAAATGACTGAGTCTCTTGTAGGCTCAAAACTCCATATATAGTCAAGAACGACCTTCAGCTTCTGACCCTCCTCCTGCCTGTCTTCCCAGTGCTGGGATTATATGTGTATACCACTCTGCCCATTTTATAGGGTGGTGGGGATTGAAGCCAGGGCTATGTGTGTGTTAGATAAACACTCCACCAACTGAACTACATTGCCTTGCTCCAGCTAACTTTTCCTAAGGAGATGTGACACAAACATCTGTTCATTCCAGACAAGGAACAAAGTGGAAATACTGCTAAAGTTGAAATTGGTGAACCCGTGAGTTTATCAGAGTTAACTTAGAGGAGTATGGGTGAGGGGCTACTTACAGGAACATGCATGACTCAAGGGCAGCTGCATCACTGAAAACCCATCCAAGGACAGTGACTCATGAGAACCTTGAAATTCAGTGAACAACTTGGAGGCAGCTCCACAGGTCAGAGCTGTCTCCCAGGCAGCTCAGCAGGTCAACCTTTTCCAGCCTCAGTTGGTCTGATTCGCCTTAGAGCTTCTTACTGGTTATATAACCTCAGGAGGGAGGAACCTTGTGTGTCTGTTCAGTTTCAGAAACTTCCTGAGGCTTCTCAGTTATTTACTTCCTGAGTCTTTTCTTTCCTTTCTTTCTTTCTTCCTTCCTTCCTTCCTTCCTTCCTTCCTTCCTTCCTTCCTTCCTTCCTTTCTTTCTTTCTTTCTTTCTTTCTTTCTTTCTTTCTTTCTTTCTTTCTTTCTTTCTTTCTTACTTTTTTGTTTTTGAGGCAGGGTTTCTCTTGTAGCCCTGGCTGTCCTGGAATTCACTCTATAGACCAGGTTGGCCTCAAACTCACAGAGATCCACCTGCCTCTGCCTCCCAGGTACTGAAATTAAAGCTGTGAGCCATTATGTTCGCAGATGTCCTGTGTCTCCTCGGTTTCTCTCCAGGATGGACTATATTAACTCTGAGGAAATACAGTAGGTCACTATGACCTCTGTAGGTCAGGTGGTAGAGTACTTGGAAGCCCTGGATTCCCTCTCCTGCACCATATAGCACCTGTATGGTTTGAAGTCAGTTTGGTTTATAGAAGACCCCATTCCAAACAAAGCAAACAAAAAGAACAGTTTTTGTATTTGGAGATTGTTGTGGCATATTTGTGGCATATTGTGTGATGCGGTGTGAATATGTATTGCTGTGGTTGGTTTAATAAAGAGATGAATGGCCAATAGCTAGGCAGGAGGTGTAGGTGGGACTTCCAGGCAGAAAGAGAAGAAATAGGAGAGAACAGGCATGTGAGAGATGCCAGCCAGACACAGAAAAAGTTGGACACACAGAATGGGGTAGAGGTAAAAGCCATGTGGTCAATGTAGGTTAATATCATTTTGGGTTAACTTAAGTTATAAGAGCTAGTTGAAAATAAGGCTAAGCTAAAGGGCCAAGCTTTCATAATTAATAATAAATCTCAATGTTGTTATTTGTGAGCTGGTGGTCCAAAGAAAAATCTTGTTACATAAAATTGTATTCTTTTTGAGAGTGTTAACTATGGAGCCCAGACTGACCTCAAACTTCCAACCCTCTCAATCTCCCAAGTGTTGTCATTACAGATGTGTGCCGACAGCAACTGTAAAATTCTTCCCTGAGAATCTACCTACCTTCCTTGACTTAGCCTCTTGACTTGCTAAGCCTAAACTATTTTCTCTCTATCTGGCCCTCTAATAAAGAGCTTGCCAGCCCTCTGGGTCTGCCCTGCACTTCTTCTCTTGGGACTGTGCAGACAGGCTGACATCCCTGTCTACCACAGGTACTTGGACATTGATTCCAAACATGTATTGTTTGAACGTGTGCTGCGGTCCATTCTGGCTGGATGAGACCTCTTTCTGATCCTTCTTCCTGACGGAATGGGGAATACATTCTCATCAGGTCAGCGTGAATCAGAGGTTCAGCTTTTCTGTGATAATAAAGTTGACCTTGTCAGTGCTGGTGATGGTACTGCTTGCTGCTTCATCTCTGTTTCGTGCCTTTGCCATCCCTGTGGCACTAACTAGTCTGGGTCTGGAGTCGCAGCTCTTACCTCAACCATGGCCTCGATCTTTACAAAGGGTTTTAGGTGGATTTTATGTGTATATGTGTTTGATCTGTACACATGTAGCATGTACCACATGTATGCCTGGTGCCCCCAGAAGTCAGAAGAGAGTGTCAGATCCCTGGGAACTGGAATTACAGATGGTCAATGAGCCAAGATGTGAGCACTAGGAATCAAACCCAAGTTCTCTGGAAGAGCAGTCTGCTCTTAACTGCTAATCTTTCTCAACACCTGTTTTATATTTTGAGAAGGATTTACCGTATAACCTAGGCTGGCCTTAAATTCAGGGCAATTCCCCTGCCTCAGGTTCTCGAGTGTTGGGATTGCAGGTATGAGCCACCATGCCCAGTAACTCCTTCCCAATTTCTGCGCAGATCTAAACCCCAGTATCTCAGAATGTGGCTTTTGGAATAGAATCAATGCAGATGTAATTAGTTAAGATGAAATCATTAGGGTGTCCTATAATCTGTGTGACTGGCATCCTTAGTAAACATTAACACACACATGCACACACAGAGAGAAAGAGAGAGAGAGATTGCATAAACACTATATACGGATAGAGACAGAGACCTACAAGCCGAACAATGCTAAAGGCTGACAACAAGCCACCAGACATTAGGAGAAAGACAAACAGATTCTCGATCCCTGCTCTAAGAATGAGCCAACTCTGCCAACACGTGGGTCTGAGACCTACACTTCTCCAGAACTCCGGGACAGTACAGGACTCTCGGGCATCCTGTGGGGTAGTTGGTTAACACTACCTCTAGCATCCTACGAGAGGACAGCATCTCAGGGATGCTTCGCTCCCTCTCTCATTCCTGTGTCCTCTGGGAGAGGAGTGCCCTTGCATCCTTGCACAGTACGCCATCCTCTGGTGGAGTCCGTTGTCTTACACAATAATTCTGCTCTATCGCGCCCACCTCTCAGCCTTTCGACCCCTCTCTCAATACTCCACCGAGACAATTTTGACATCTTCAATGTGGTCCCTGTAGGTGATTGTTTAGTCAAAGCTTCAAGGGAGTTGTCCCAGGAAGACATGAATACAGGCTCCAGGCGTCTTTGCTAGGATGAAACTCAAGTCACATGGAGATGCTATCCATGTCGCAAGCCCTCATCCACTCTGCTTGCTTAGGTCCACTGTAGTGGTCCATAGTCCCAAAAGCCCCCTCCCCTATATATTCTCCTGGTTCGTCCTGATGCTTCTCTCTAGATTACTCAGATCCTATCAAATTTTGAAGTCAGTAGACAGGACAATCTTCCCCATATGCTCAGGCTTGGTCTTAGTTTCTGGGTTAGAGGCCCTGAGGGAGGTAGGTTCAGACTTTGTGAAGGTGAACCATCTTCCCAAGGGTCTCCCTCTGTCAGGCTATACTGATTGGCTCTGTGTGTCAACTTAACACAAACTAGGGTCATCAGAGGAAGGAGCTTCAGTTGAGGAAATGCCTCAACTGTGGGCATTTTCTCAATTAGTGATCAATGAGGGAGGGCCCAGCATGATGGATGGTGCTATCCCTGGGCTGGTGGTCCTGGGTTCTATAAGAAAGCAGGCTCAGTCAAGCCAGGGTAAGCAAGCTAGTAAGCAGCTCCTTTCCATGGTCTCTGTATCATCTCCTGCCTCCAGGATCCTGCCCTGTTTGAGTTCTTGTCCTGACTTCCTTCAATGATGAACAGCCATGCTGAAGTGTAAGCCAAATAAACCCTTCCTCCCCAGTTTGCTTTTTGGTCATGGTGTTTCATTGCAGCAATAGAAACCCTGGCAGAGACAGAGGCCTTCAGAAGGTCTCCGGTGCAGGGGACACTGTTCACCTTCAGCAAGGTAGAGGTTCTTCTAGTCCAGGGGATCTAGAGAAGGCTGGGAGTTAAAGGCTACCTTCTCCATGTCCCATTCCCTTTACCCTGGGACTTTAGTAGAGGAGACTTGCTTGGGTTCTGATTTCAGCCTGTTTGGTTACTTTGAAGCCAGGATCAAAGGCATTTCATTTGGGTGGTGGTCCCCAGGAACCCCAGGAACACTAATAGGAGTGAGAGAAATGGAGATTTGGGTTCTTTTTTGTTTGTTCGTTTGTTTGTTTTGAGACAAGGTTTCTCTGTAGCTTTGGTGCCTGTCCTGGAACTAGCGCTCTTGTAGACCAGGCTGGCCTTGAACTCACAGAGATCCACCTGCCTCTGCTGGGATTAAAGGCGTGTGCCACCACCGCCCGGCTTTTTCTTTTACTTTTTTTTTAAAGATTTATTTATTTATTATGTATACAACATTCTGCCTCTATGTATGCCCGCACACCAGAAGAGGGCACCAGATCTCATTACGGATGGTTGTGAGCCACCATGTGGTTGCTGGGAATCGAACTCAGGACCTCTTGAAGAGCAGCCAGTGCTCTTAACCACTGAGCCATCTCTCCAGCCCTACTTTTTTTTTTTTTGAAATGGAGATTTGGAAGGAGAGGAAGCCAATAAAGAATGTCACTGATGGGCTGGAGAGATGGCTCAGAGGTTAAGAGCACCGGCTGCTCTTCCAGAGGTCCTGAGTTCAATTCCCAGCAACCACATGGTGGCTCACAACCATCTGTAATGAGATCCGGTGCCTCTTCTGGTGTGTGTATGTTAACAGAACATTGTATGCATAATAAATAAATAAATCTTTAAAAAAAAAAAAGAATGTCACTGAGCAAACTATTGCTGTGCAAACTGAAGAGCTCTGTTGGAGAAGTCTGGGAGACAGCAGGACATGCTCGGAGTCCTGCCATTCAAGGTGTGGGGGAAGCACCAATAATTGTCTTCCAACTTGTCTCTGTCATTGATGGGGACATGTAGCTGGAGTCCTAAGCTCTCCAGATTTCCTGTTTGTCCACAGCAAAGGTCTGTAGCCAGGATCCTCTGAAAGAGCAGTAAGCACTCTTAACTTCTGAGCTGAGAGACAGCCAGGAGGAAAGTAGAATACACCCAAACATAAGCCTCGCTGGCACAAGAACTGTTTTAAACTGAGGGCAAACAAGAGGATGAAGCTCCAAATAAAGCTTCCTGCCTTTCTGGGAGCTTCCTAGAAGCAGAACTTCAGCATCCAGGGTCTGGTGAGGTGGCTCAGGGGTAAGGAGCACTGCTTGCTCCTCCAAAGGACCTGGGTTCAATTCCCAGCATCCACTTGACAGCTCACAAACTGTCTGTAACTCCAGTTCCAGGAGATCCAAAGCTGCTTCTGACTTGTGACGGTTCTGCACACACAAGCGTGCATGCAGGCACATATGTACACATAAAGTAAATAAATATTTTTTAAAAAACTAAAAAGAAATTGCCTTAAGACAACAACAACAAAGAACTTCTGCATTCTGCCAAGGATGAAAGTCTATCACCGGAGACTTTCAAACCCTCTTTGGGCTGGAAATGCCATCAAAGGGTTTTCTTGACAGATTTTATTAATCTGCGTTATTGACCTTATTTTATTTCCTATATACTTACTTTCCCACATAGTTCACCACCCTCAGAAGCCTGTGGCCAGATTCATCCTCCGCAGATGAATTGTTCTCTGATAAAGATGCTGAGAGACTGTGATCAGAGACACTGCTTCGACTTATGCATCTTCTGAGTGCCTCACGTGCTCCGCACACAGCCTGGTCTTGATGGGCTTGCTTGCTTTTCTCTTGGGGTCTTTTATTCCAGAGCTCTAGCCGTGAACCTCTGATGGGTAGACTCTCCTTCTCTCTGGCTCTCAGGTGGAGTGACTCCCTGCTAGGAATCTGTTGACAGGCAGAAGAACAAGGAAAGGCTAAGACACGGAAACTGTGCCAGTTCTTCACCCGCACGTCTGACATGGACCTATTGGGAAGAGGGACATGTGGTCCCATGCTCAGCTTCCTACCTTGCTGAGAAGGCAGATGTGACGTGGGCAAGAAACCAACTATGCATGTGAAATTTGTGTGAAGGACGAGGAACAGAAAAGGCAGATCCCCCAGGGATGCTTCGAGGAGGAAGGGGGGCCTGCTATGTTTGGTCTGAGGGAAGAACATTCCAGTATCTGGGAACACTAAGGACAAAGGAGCAGTAAAGAGCATGATCTGTCTGTGTGAGGAAAAGAAGGGGAAGGAAGAAGTGGGGGAAAAGACTTGATTCTCTAGGGCAGGAAGAAGACAGCTGAACCAGCGCAGGGCTTTAGAACGGAGTTGTGGGATCATTGTAAATGGAATAGGCAGCCTTGGAAGGTTTTAAACCAAGACTGATATGTTTGACTTATCTTTTATTTTTTTAAAGATTTATTTTGCTTTTAACGGGTGTGTTATGTGTGTAGGTGCATGTGAGTGCTGATGTCCAGGGAGGTGAGAAGAAGGTTCAATTCCCTGGAACTGGAGTTCCAGGCAACTGTGAGGGGTGCTGAGAACCGAACCAGGATCCTCTGAAAGAGCAGTAAGCACTTTTAACCCCCTGCCCATCTCTCCAGCCCCACCCAGGTAGATTCTTGTTTAATGCTACTCTGTGGTCTCTGCCTCAACCCCTCTCTAGTCAAGCACACGATATGACTCGGTGATACACTGGAAGCTATTTTATTTTTTATGCTATGCAAGGACTGAGCTGGGCGTGGCTGGAGATGGTTGGGCTCTGGAAGATTGTCGCTAGTTACGCTGGTCCCCTTCCTCAGCACTGCGGCGGCCAAAGTCCATCCATCCATATGCCTCTTCTTCTTCCTCCATCCTTGGCATCTGCTTCTTGGACAGGTCTGAGGAGGTGACAGGAAGTGAGAATGGAGAGGAGGAAGCCTAGTCTCCAGGACACTGTGAGGCCAGTAGGCAGGAACCATGGCTAGATCTGATTGGATCAGTAGCTACTACCTGTTATGAAGTGTTGAGGACCCTGGGGCCCCAGCTGCCTTCGATGGTGAGAGGCTGGGTCCGGCTGGTCCAGCTGGTGTGGTTCCAGGCCCCTGTTGGTCCCTGGTCCAGAGGATGCATCCTGTAGATGGGAGTGGGGCTTCCAAGAAGCTTCAGAGAAGGTAGGCAGAGCCAGCACTAAGATCAGCATGCACACACACAGTTGAGGCATCTTGTCTGCAAAGGGGAGAGAGCAGGACTTCAAGATGGGGTTATCCCTGGGCGGTGGTGGCGCACGCCTTTAAACCCAGCATTTGGGAGGCAGAGGCAGGCAGGTCTCTGTGAGTTCGAGGCCAGCCTGGTCTACAGAGCCAGTGCCAGGACAGGCTCCAAAACTACACAGAGAAACTTGGAATAAATAAATAAATAAATAAATGAATAAATGATGGGCTAGCCCATAGAGACCCAGAGGTAAAGGGCTAGACCAGATGAACTCTGTCTGGCTACAGATAAGCAATACTGTGCAGAATGGCAGGCCAGTCCTTAGTTTTTCTTCTCCCAGGCCTGCCAGCAACCTAGGTCCCCAGGTCTTGCCTTTCCTCCTTATGCACTCAATGACAACCAGTGCTTGGGGAAAGTCAAAACCTAGAATGGGGGTTGCGGAGGTGGCTCAGTAGGTAAGGGCACTTGCTCTGTGAGCGTAAGGACATGAGATCAGGTCCTCAGGCCCATGTATAAAACTGGGTGTTTCTGTAATCCCAGTATTGAAGAAGGGAACAGAGACAGAATTGCTGGCTGCCAACCCAGGTACAGGATTCCCTGGGTGTGGTGGCACACGCCTTTAATCCCAGCACCCGGGAGACAGAGGCAGGTGGATCTCCATGAGTTCAAGGCCAGCCTGATCTACAGAATGAGTTCCAGGAAAGCCAGGGCTACACAAAGAAACCCTGTCTAGAAGAAAGGAAGGAAGGAAAGAAAAGAAAAAGAAATTAAAATATTCAACCTTCAGATTTACAGAGAGAGGCCTTGTCTCCATGGACAATAAGGTGTAGAGCAATAAATCTCTGACCTCCACATAGGCACTGGCATTGCTCCCCAAATGTATGCACGCACGCGCGTGCGTGCGCACACACACAGACACACACACACACACTTTCAAAATCTCCTGGATGATTTAGTCTTAGAACTTAAAGTGAAAGTTTAGAGACAGCAAAGGTGCACACACACTCACACACTCAAGGGAGTTACAGACCACACACTGCTACTTGGAGACCACCAGCCTATCCATGGGGGATGGGCCATGCCGTTGCTAGGCAACCTTGAAGGAGAGGCTCTTCAGTGTTGAGCTGATGAACAGCCTGCAACTGTACTTACGCAGCTGAGAAAAAAAAAAATTAAACCCAATATTTTCAACTAAGCAAGAGGGAGTTTGAGAAAAGCACAGTGTGGACCTAAAGTGGGATGCCCGGATAAGCACAGTGTGGACCTAAAGTGGGATGCCCGGATAAGCACAGTGTGGACCTAAAGTGGGATGCCCGGATAAGCATCAAGTTCTAAGCCTCAGCTGTTCTTTTGACTTGAGATTTGTGTGTGTTTGCTTAACTTTCCCCTGTAGGAAAAAAAATGTGTATTAAATGATATTAGCACTGGGTGGTGGGTGGCACACGCCTTTAATCCCAGAACTCAGGAGGCAGAGACAGATCTCTGAGTTCGAGGCCAGCCTGGTTTACAGAGCTAGTTCTGGGACAGTCAGGGCTATAAGGAGAAACCTTGTCTCAAAAAACAAACAAAACAAAACAAAACAAAGCAGCAACCACAAAGATATTAGCTTTTCATGACCAAAGTTCTCAGATTAGGTTTCCTGTGGGAGGCAAATACTTGTGACTAATGAAGAAATAAATGGTGACAGAGCAGAACTGGTGCTCCCGCTCGGGTGTATATCTCCTGGGGAGGCTGAAGCAGAAGGAGCACCTCAAGTTTAAGACTCTGTGGGTGCTGGGCAGATGTGGGCTAGAGCGACACACTGCCTAAAGAAAAGGAAGAAAGAATGAAAAGAAAAAAAATCAGTGCTGTAGAGAGCCGTTCTGTTCAATGTGAGCTACACAGATTGACAAATATGGCAGTCACTGGCGACTTATGGCTCTTTAAATCTAAATAAATTATTATAAATTGTTATAAAAGTTTTCTGCCTTTGAACTAGCCAGATGATAAGTACCCATCTACTATACAGGGCAGTGCAGATGTCAAGCATCCCCGTTATTACCAAGTGTTCTTTTAGGTAGTGCTGGCCTAGGAAAGGGCTTGAGATGGGTTCCAGTCTTAGCCCTGCCTATTAAAGTCTATGACTCGGGCTGGAGAGATGGCTCAAGGGTTAAGAGCACTGGCTGCTCTTCCAGAGGACCTGAGTTCAATTCCCAGCAACCATATGGTGGCTCACAACCATCAGTAATGAGATCTGGCGCCCTCTTCTGGCCTGCAGGCATACATGCAGGAAGAATACGATTATACATACTAAATAAATAAAGCTGAAAAAACTTATTAAAAAAATAAAGTCTATGACTCTGGGCTACTAATACCTAGCCCCTGGGCCTCAATTTTCTCATATGAGCAATGGGAGGGGGGCCTCACTTGCTCTTTTCCCCAGCTGGCAGGAGCCCTAGGATTAGGGCTGAGTCCTGCGTGAAGCAGAAAGGCAGATGGGAATCCAGAATGACAGGGTGGCCCTGAAGCTGAGGCTAAGGAAACAGTGTCACCTCTGGAAACACCAAGGCGAGAGCCCCAGGTTGGAGCCATGGCCTGGAATCTCTACGGGAAGGGGGCCTGTCCGCTCTCATCCCTCTTGTCCCTCCCCTTTCCAGTTTCTCACCTGCACAGCTCAGGGACAGATGGCTGCTGTGGAGGCTGGGTCAGCTCTGCTCTGCCTGCTGCACCAGGTCTGCCTTATAAAGCCCTCAAGGTCCCTCCCAAGCCCCGCTTCCAGGTGACTCCAGATTCCCCACAGCAAGAAAAATGGGCTGCGGGTGTAGGTGCACCTGTCACCCTGCCCCACCCTGTCACAGAGCTGGCAATCAGTTATTTATTCAGGATGTGGGGGGAAAGGAAGGGTTGAAACAGGGAGGGGACAGACAAGAGACAGACTCTGGGTTCCTGAACAGCTCATTCTACTGTATCCTTTGGGTCACAGGCTTCCAAGTCTCCTATTGGACTACATACCCTGGGGAGGGTGGGGGAAGAGAAGAGCCAAATGACCTAGGATTCAGAGGTACCCATATGCTGATGCTTGATGGACAGGTAGCATGTGAATGGGAGGTGACTTATTGATCCCTGTCCCCTCCACTGGGTTTTTGAAAACAGGATGTAGTGTAGTTATCAGGAGCAATGGGGCATGGACTGATGGGTTTGCTCTTTCTGTTGAGAGCGTCATGTTGGTTGCCTTGAAACCCCTTCATGCTTCCTTTACCATGGAAAACCCTCAGCATCTCCTGTCTCTTTATGCCGTCCATGTTGGGTGGCATCTGCCCAACACTCCTGTACTCTTGCCTTGGGTCTGCTGCTTAATCAAACCCCTTGCCAGCCCCCTACCCAGAGCCGGTTCTTCAAGGGTCTTGCATTTCAACACTCCTCTATTTTGCTTTCAGGAGTAGATGGTGATTTGCATAAAGGATTCATATTTTTGCAGCATAAAAATCCATCTTAAAATGGCTAGTGAACAAAGGCATTTTTCAAAGATGTACCAGAAAAGAAAATGATACATTTCTTGGTTTATTTGATAAATTCCTGCCTGAGTGTGGTTTGCAAGGTTATAACAAGCTCTAGGCTGTTTTTGATGTTTTTTCATAGTTGAGATTAGACAATTGCTTTTGTTCATTTTGTTCATGTGTCATTGGGCCCCCCCTTCTTGTCTCGGGGAGCTTTGATGTCCCTTGAGTCTTGTAGAAGGGCAGTGGTACCCATGCTCACAGCCAGCCTTACTGAGAATTAACAGGTGATGAAGGATGCAGGCTGCACCGTGTCCATGACAACCAGAGCCCAAATGTTCTAGTGAATAACCACTCTAATCCAGAGCAGGACATGGTGACTCAGGAGATGGAATAAATAAAAAAAATTACAAAACCCAGCGCAGGCATTGACGATAATTAATTGAATCACAGAAATCTCAGAGATGGAAGGAACAGGAGGGGGGTGGGAGAAAGGACAGGGTGAGAGCAGCTCTTCTCGCGTCCTGGGGGGGATGGAGATACTGGTGTTACTATGGTAACCGGAAATTACAAGCTTTCCAAAGAGCCAGGTTGATTTCTGCCTGTGGATCGGGTTATGCCCCCCGGCTGTTCTTCCCCCAGCTACAGGGATGGCAATTATTATAAACATCAGCTTGTCTCCTATTCAGCAGTGGTGACTGTCATTGTAGGCACTTCAAAGTGTGCAAGGCAAGGGTCCTCTTCAAAGACGAGAGGCATAGCCCTCTTCCCCAGGAGCGCGTCCCACATGGAGGAGGGCTCACAAAGGCCTGTGGCTTGATAGGAAGGGAAGGTTTTCCAACTCTCCCCCTTTCTAGTGATTAAGATGTTTTCTCCTCCAAAAAGTGAGGGGAATGACTTGAGGGTGGGTCTTGGGACAGGGCAGTACATAAAGCACTTTGCCCATCACCCACGGAAATTGAATACATTTTGCACTTTCCCCTCCTTGCCTACTCTGAACTTTAGTTAGCCTTCTCTGTAAAATGAGATTCACAGGGCAGGGGTGGAGGAGACTGTGAGGAGGCCCAGACACACACTTAGCTCACTTAGAGCGCCCTCCTCCAGGTCTTAGTGCAGGGTAATTCCGTGTGTGCCAAGCAGGTAAACCCTTTGCAGGAATGAATGCAGTTACTCTCTGCCATGACCCTAGGACCTAAGTGTTACTGTGACTCTCTTCTACAATATAGAAACTGAGGCCCATGTAGGGGAGCACTTTCCAGCCTGACTCCATGAACATAAAGAGGGGCTGGGCTGGAGCTCCTCCTGGGAGGGGTGTGGAAGGCAGAGTGATGGCTTCTCTGAATATGTTCATAGGCCAATCCTCAGAACCCGTTGTTGCCAAGCGATGGTGGCGCACACCTTTAATCCCAGCACTCGGGGGGCAGAGGCAGGCAGATCTCTGTGAGTTCGAGGCCGGCCTGGTCTACACATAGCCAAATGTGTGCCAAAAGCTTGTGAGTGGAGGTCAGAGGACAACTTGTGGGAGTCAGTTCTCTCTTCCACCGTGTGAGTCATGGGACTTAAACTCAGGCCGTTAGGCTTGGCGGCAAGCACCTTAACCTTGCGGGCCGGATGGGAAATGTTCTTGACTTTTCAAATATTTTAAATACAGCTGAAAATGTAGATCAATGGTAGAGTGCCCATGCAGCCTGCATAAAACCCCAGGTTTTACCCCTAGCACCACAAATACAGAAACAACCTACCCAGACCCCAAGTGTTCCAAATTTATTCTCATTACGGAGCACTAGCTTAGAGAGAGTCCAGGTAACAAGGCCCTCTCTTGGATAAGAATAAATATGTTCAGTACTTTCCTTGCCTGGGTGTGTTGAGAGTCCAGTGGCACAAAACAGCTCTCATCTCAGGGTACTCCATTAGGGTGAATGTTCTGCAGAGACAAGGCTCCATTTGCAATCACCTGCAACGCCTGGCTTGCTTCTGCTTGCCCACACAACCTGAGCCATTACTGATGAGCTAAAACCGCTGTCAGGCAGGCCAATGCCTCAGCTTCCTAATCGGTTCTTAATAGCGGGAAGGGAGAGGTTGGCGATGACTCAGCCTCGCCAGGCAGCTAGGGCTTGGAGGGTGTGATGGGACTGAGAGTGATTGATACCTGTGAGGTGTTTGTGTCCATATGGGCATCTTACCCTCTGTCTGGGAGTGGCGGGGCCTCAGGGGTGGCAGCCTGGGCATGGTCCTCAGGCAGAGTTAGAGACACTACCTTCATGCCTACCCTCAGGAGGCCCAGCTGCATACAGAGAGGGCATGGATGCCTCCATTTCTTCCTTAGCCTCTCCTGGCTCCCTCTTCCCTCTCCCCCAACAGCCACCTGTGCCTCTGAGGTTGTGCTTCTCAGGCAAGGCTTCGCTCTTCATTGCTTGGGGATTTTGCAGACCCTAGGGGTGAGGCCGGGTACGCAGATAGGGGTCTACATGCAGGGCGAGCATTTATGTGAACGAAGGGCCAAGGACACTTTGGAACACCAGGCTCAGGTCCCCGAGCTGGCCTTAAGACAGGGCACTTGGACATTCTAGGCCTTAGTTTTCCTACCTGTGAAGCAAGGTGGTATATGCACGGGTGTCCTTGGCATCCTTGGCTACTCAAATCTGAGGATGCTGAATTGCCTTATATAAAATGAACACACCCTGGCATATGCCTTATTTTTATTTTATTCTTTTTTTAAATTAGTTCTTCTTTAAAAACATTTTTTACTACATTTTTGAGATTTATTTTTGTGTATATGTGCAGTTATGCGTGCCCACGGTGCAGGAGAGGAGGTTGGAGGGCAGCTTGTGGGAGTTGCCTCTCTCCTTTCGCCTTGTAGGTCCTAGAGATTGAATTCAGGTTATCAGACTTGCCAGCCGGTGTCTTTATCTAGCGAACCACTCCACAAACCTTTAATAATTATCTGTTGATTTTTTTGTTTGTTTGGGTTTTTTGGTTTTTTCGAGACAGGGTTTCTCTGTGGCTTTGGAGCCTGTCTTGGAACTAGCTCTTGTAGACCAGACTGGGCTCGAACTCACAGAGATCCGCCTGCCTCTGCCTCCCAAGTGCTGGGATTAAAGGCGTGCGCCACCACCGCCTGGCAAATTAACCCATTTTAAAACTACTTTCTGCCTCGTATCTTTATTACCTTTACTCTGTCCACATTGCTTTCTTTCTACCTCCATTTCTGGCTGGTGACTCCTCTTGACTCAGCCTTTCTTCCCAGCATCCTCTGTGCCTTGAAATCCTGCCTAGCTCTTGGCTGGTCAGCTCTTTATTAAACCAAAATGACTGACATATCTTCATGGTGTACAAAAAGATTATTCCACAGCAAGGAGCTCTGTGATTTCGAGGCCAGCCTGGTCTACAGAGTGAGTTCCGGGACAGCTCTGTTTCAAACCCTCACTCCTGATTAAAAAGAAAAAAGTCATAACAAACTCCTTTATTATGTATGATTAATATATATTAATAAAACCAATTAGGCCAGGCATGGTGGCACTTGCCTTTTTTTCTAGCCCTCAGGAGGCAGAGGCAGATAGATCTCTATGAGTTCTGGGCCAGACTGGTCTGTATAATGAGACCTTAGCTCAAAGAAAATAATTTTAGTGCCTTAAATGGGAAGATTAACTGGGAAGCCCCTGTGTGGCTGAGTCTTTTCTCAGAGCAGTTCAGACACAGATGAGGAAGTGAGGCTTAGCCAGGTTTAGTCCCCACAGGCGAGAGGCGAGGGAGCTGAGATGCAAACCCAGGTCTTCCTGGAGCTCATGGGTGGCTGCCTCTCTTGGCTCTCAGTCCTATGTCCCCTGTCCTCCCTAGAAACCCAGCTCCGGCCTAGGCAACCTCTGCTGTGGTCTCTTCTCCACCTCTCAGGCTGCTGGCTTCCCTACTGTCTATTTATTCAACGGACCTATCATTTCAACTATAGAGGTGCAATTGGGTTGCTGCCCCTGCCCTGTTCAGAACCCGACAGCCTGTTTTTCACTTCCGGGCAGAGGACACCACTATATCCCTTCTTCAGCTCCTCTCTCTCTCTCTCTCTCTCTCTCTCTCTCTCTCTCTCTCTCTCTCTCTCTCTCTCTCTCTCTTTCTCTCTCTCTCCCTGTAAAATGCAGCCAGAGAAAATTGCAGAAGTAGCCATTATATTCAACTGCAAATTATCTTCCATTGGATTGTTGCCTGGCAACTTAAGTGAATCTGCTCCTCTTCACTCCCAAGGTCAGCTGACAGTGCCAGAGCACAGTTGTCTGAGCGCACTTTCTGTCCTCTTCTTTCCTTGTTACCGAGCAGCCTGTCACCCTGTTTCAGGTCAGCTTCTCTTCAGCACCCTTCGCCTCAGACTCTCCTGCTGGCTTAGAGGCCGTGTGCCTTTACTGTCATTCACCTACTTTTCTATTTATTCAACATTATTATTATTATTTGTTCGTTGCTTTTTTCGAGACAGTGTTTCTGTGTAGCCCTGGCTGTCCTGGAACTCTTTGTAGACCAGGTTGGCACCAAACTAAGAGATCCACCTGCCTGTGCCTCCCGAGTGCTGGGATGAAAGGTGTGTGCCACCACCGCCTGGCTATTATTATTATTATTATTATTATTATTATTATTATTATTATTATTATTGGCAGGACCCATGTAGTCCAGGCTGGCTTTGCACTGGTATGTATCTGAGGATGACCTTGAACTCCCGCTCTTCTTCCTGTCTGTAACTTTTTTCAAGTGCCAGGATTACAGGCTATGCCACCACCACTCCCGGTTTAACAGCACTGTGCTGCCTCTGGGGAAGCAGGGTTGATGGGGGCCTCTGTTCCTTTCCCTCAGAGAGGCGACATGTGATGGGAGTCTATAGATCATGGATGGTGGATGGAAACTGTAGTGAGGAGGAGTGGGCCTGCTTTTTGTTTCGTCTGTCCAGTTAGCTTACACCCGAAATAATAACACAGAAATTGTATTAATTAAATTACTGTTTGGCCCATTATATCTAGCCTCTTTTTGGCCAGCTCTCACTCTTGATCTAACCCATTTCTGTTAATCTGTGTTCACCATGAGGTCGTGGCTTACCGGGAAAGATTTAGTGTGTTTGACTTGGTAGCTTTATGGTGGCGACTCTCTCTGCCTCTGTGTCTTCTTCCCAGCATTCTGTTCTCTCTTCCCCGCCTATCTAAGTCCTGCCCTATCAAAAGGCCAAGGCAATCTCTTTATTAACCAATGAAAGCAACCCAAATACAAAAGGACCTCCTATACAGGAAACTCTGTAGGGAAGCCCCCTTCCTCCATTTGGACCTTGCACTACTCCTCCATGCCAGGCTTTGGTGACTAACAATTTCCTACCTTTCCATTACCACAATAATGGCAACTGAACCCTGGAGACATTTGGTAGCTGGCATGAGCACTTGAAGGCGTTATGCTGTCTGACCCTTACCACAGCCCCCTGAGGAAGGTGATGCTGGGGCTTGAGTTATGGGTGATGGAACTGAGGTCCAGTAAGGAGCGAGACTGCTCTGAGAAGAAGGAGGCCATCTACCATGGGCTTACGCATCTTTGAGTGTACTGGTTGAGGGTGTCAAGAAAGACTGGGCAGTGATGACGCACGCCTTTAATCCCAGCACTCAGGAGGCAGAGGCAGGTGGATTTCTGTGAGTTCGAGACCAGCCTGGTCTACAGAGTTCCAGGACAGGCTCCAAAGCTATGGAGAAACCCTGTCTTAAAAAAACAAAAAAACAAACAAAAAGAATGCAGAGCCATGATCCTTCTTTGGGCCAATTTCTCAGGGCTGTGTGTGCAGAGCATATATGAGGGCTGGCATTGTCTACCCCGGAGTCACAAAGTAGATTTGCTTTCTGCTGAAGCTGCTGATTCTCTGAGCTCAAAATTGCTCAACTTCAATGAAACAATAGCATCTTTAATATTCATTTGAGTCCGTATTGTGTCACCCCCCACTAGAACTTGAGGGGACGGGGGAGTTATGCAAATCACACCAATGTCTATTTTGTAGGCAACAGAATTATTTGGCTTTGATCCAGGAATCTTTTATTTAATTTTTAAATTTTATTTTTATCTTTAATTTATTTGTTTTACTTTATGTATATGAGTTTTTTTGTGGTTTTTCGAGACAGGGTTTCTCTGTAGCTTTGGAGCCTGTCCTGGAACTCACTCTGTAGATCAGGCTGGCCTCGAACTTACAGAGATCCACCTGCCTCTACCTCCCGAGTGCTGGGATTAAAGGCATGTGCCACCACTGCCCAGCAAATAATTTTTGTTGTATACATGTATGTGCAGCATTTATGAGCCTGTTGGATTTCCTGGAACTGGGGTTAGGGATGGACAATTGTGAGCCAGTTTGTGGGTGCTAGGAATCCAACCCAGTCTTTTGTAAGAGCAACAAGTGGTCTTAACTGCTGAGCCATCTCTCCAGACCTATTTTTATTTTTTGAGACAGGGTCTCACCTAGCCCAGGCTGGCCTTAAACTCACTATATACCCAAGGATAACCTTGAGCTTCTGATATTCCTGCTTCCACTTCCTAAGCGCTGATTATAGATGCTCAGTCTGTGTGGTGCGGGGGACTGAATCCAGGATCTCATTTGTGCTAGGACAGCAGGTCTACCAACTGTGCTCTATCCTCAACCCCTGATCCAGGAGTCTTGTATCTTCTGTCAGCTGGTGAAGAAGGAAGTAATAGGTTAACTGGTTGGCTTCTAAATTGAGTGAAATCAAATCCCAAATTCCACCCAGTCCATCAGGCACACAGGGGAGACTTGAGCCCAGGCATTGACCCCAGGCATTTTGATTCCAGGGGCGTTTGACATGGAGTGATAGTGAGCTTATACCTATAATTCCAAGCACTTAGGAGCTGAAGGCAGGGTCCTAAATTCAAGGTCATTTTTTGTTACATAGAAAGTGGCCAGCCTAGGGACTGCATGAGATTCTGTCTAAAACTAAAGAAAAAGAGAGAAAGAAATCTGACAGAGTGTGGTGGCACAGACTTTTGATCTCCACATTCCTGCAGAGGCAGGCAGATCTTTGTGAGTTCTAGGCCAATCTGGTCTGTATATCAAGTTCTAGTGCTACACTCCCATATTCCCAAATATTGGGTTTTTTAAAATTATTTATTTTATTGGTGTTTTTTAGCCTATATGTATAAATGTGTGAGGGTGCTGGATCCTGGAGTTACAGACAGTGTGAGCTGCCATATGGGTGTTGGGAATTGAACCCGGGTCTTCTAGAAGAGCAGTCAGTACTTTTAACCTCTGAGCCATCTCTTCAGCCCCCTCCCAAATATTGTTTATAAATGTTCTTTTACATTTAAAGGGGATATGATATAGATATGAATATTTATATTGATATAAATTTTGCTTTATTGATATAAATTTAAGGTCAATTTTGTTATATGTATATGTATTTCTGATCTTGATTAAGGTATTATAATTGTGTAGTTCATTTAAAAATGTAATGTATAATTAAAAATATAGGTTGTTAATGGATAATCATCAATAATAGTCAAGCTTGTAGTCATGTTAGTTAGATTTTCTAGATATATAGAGGTACATTTCAGTTAGATAGACATTCTTCATATCTCTCAAAGACTACAGAATATGGCATTTTAAATGTTTTAATAACTTAGAGCTTTTCATGACAATGAGACACGTCTGCTCCTGGCAGCACCAATCTACTTCAAGAGAAAGATGGGCATCAAAGAGGTTCCTTATGGAGTTGGTTAGCCATTTGGGCAAGAAACTGCTCTTGTCTGGACTGTTACATAAACTGGACACAAAGAACCCACAGAGAGAGGACTGCTAAACTTGCCTAAAGGCGAGATGATCCTTCCATGTTCCTGATTCATGAAAGAGTCTGCGAGACATTCTGCAGGATACAAAAGAAAGTGACTAAACTGTCTTTAAAATTTCCTGCTTTATAAAAAAGTCTACTGGATACTATGGGCCTGTAGGCTAAAGATGGATGCCCCAACGGTACAAAAAAGCTTTGGGTGACTGTCCAGGCAGCGAAATGTCTCTGTCACTTCTAGAGATTTGGAAGTTGCTTACTTCTCGTTTACTTAGGTAATATTATATCCTTCTGGAGTCTTTGATAGAGTTAAAGCATAGATAGATAGTTATAGTTTTCCATTGTTACGATAAAAAATAAATAGATCTAAATATGGTAACTGTAGTTCTTGCTTGATAACTGTTTTGTTATATGTAATTTTACTATGTTAAAGTTAAAGGCTTCCTTTTTGTTTAAACAGAAAAAGGGAAAATGGTGTAGGAGGTTCTTCTGTCTATATGTTGCTTTCATTATTTAAATAAAGAAACTGCCTTGGCCTTTTAATAGGGCAAAAGTCAGGTAGGCGGAGTAGACAGAACAGGATGCTGGGAAAAAGACGGAGAGAGAGCTGCCATAAAGCTGCCAGGTCAGACATGCTGAATCTTTCCTGGTAAGCCACGACCTCGTGGTGACATACAGATTATTAAAAATGGGTTGAATCAAGATGTGAGCGTTAGCCAATAAGAGGCTAGAACTAATGGGCCTGACAGGGTGTAAATGAATACAGTTTCTGTGTAATTATTTTGGGGGTTAAGCTAGCTGGGCACCGGAAACGCAGCTCGCTCGCCTTCATACTACAGCCTAGGCTTTTATTGTTTGTTGTTTGTTTGTTTGTTTGTTTTTGATACTGGGTATAATGGTCTGTCCTGTTCCTTTAAGAGACAATCCCCCACCCCCCACTCCCACTCTCCCACCCCTGTCTGGGGAGGCAAGCTGCTTTTCCTTCTGCTTCCAGCCTGGCCTTCTTCCTTTGTCTCTCTCCTGAAGAGGTAGCTTCTCTTCTCCTCTCCTCTGCCCCCATCCTCTCTCTCTCTCTTCCTCCCTCTGCTCTTCCCTCTTCTCTCCTTCCCCCCTTTTCCTTCCATAACCCACTAAATAAATACCCACTTTCTCTGCATGGCATGTCTCTGTCTCTCACCCACTGTGCAGCTCCCTGCCTGGGACCCATTGCCACCACTTGAGGACCCACAGCGTTTTATTTTTACCATTACACTTCTTCTATGTAGCCCTGGATATCCTGGAACTCTCTATGTAGACCAGGCTGGCCTTGAACTTACAGAGATCTGCCTGTCTCTGCCTCCCTAGCACTGGAATTAAAGGTGTGCACCACAATGCTGGGCTGGCTTCAAACTCTTGACTTTCTTTCTCTAGTTTCTTAGTGCTGGGCTTATACTTGACTCTGGAGACTGTGTGTGTGTGTTGCATGTAAGTGGTGCATTTATATGTGTGGGCATATATATGCAGACCAGAGGTTGATACTGAGTATTTACCTCAGCTGATCTCCAGATCACCACTTCATTGTTTGAGACAGGGTTTCTCACTGAACCTGGAGCTCACTGATTCTGCTAGACTGGCCAGCCATCCCCCAGGACTGGGGTTAACATATGCTATGCCCAGCTTTATGGGAGTACTGGGGATCTGAACTCAGGTCTTCATGTCTGTATGACAGGCATTTTACTGAGCGAGCCACTTCCCCAGCCTATCATTTAGTCAAGGATGACCTTGAATGTCCTGCTTGTCCCATGTCCACCTTTTGAGTGCTGGGGACAGACAGGCACCACCACACTTGGTGGTGCTAGGGATTGGCCCAGAATTTTACACAAGCTGGGCAAACACCCAATTTAACCACAACCTCAGCCCTCATTTTTAAAAATTTTGAGACAGGTCTTCACTCTGTAACCCAGGGTGTCCTCGAACACTTGATAATCCTGCCTTAGCCTTCTGGGTGGTAGGGTTACATGAATGAGCCACTATGCTCAGTTCTAGAATCTCAGTGGAGACTGATGGAGGTGTGATGGTTGGCAGGTCACCCTAGTGATTCTGGTCAAGTTTCTGGCATGCCTCTTATCTAGACAATCATCCAATCCACATTTAGATTTTTTTTTGAAGATTTATTTTATTATGTATAGTGTTCCGCCTGCATGTATACCTGTACCCCAGAAGAGGGCACCAAATCTCATTATAGATGGTGGTAAAGCACCATGTGGTTGCTGGCAATTGAACTTAGCACCTCTTAAAGAGCCATCTCTCCAGCCCCGCATTTAGTTCTTGCTTATTGTTTTCATTTCACTGCAGATCTAAAGAACTACAGTGGAAGATACCTGTGCAGAAAAACTAAAAGGTGAAAGCGATTTTAAAAATCCACTAAAAACCGGGCAGTGGTGGCGCACACCTTTAATCTCAGCACTTTGGAGGCAGAGGCAGGTGGATCTCTGTGAATTCTAGGACAGCCATGGCTGCACAGGGAAACCCTATCTCAAAAGACTTTAGAGACAGGGTCCTACTATGTTGCTCAAGATGGCCCTAACTCCTCTATTGGCCTTGACTCCTGAGTAGCTGTGACTACAAACATGCACCACTGTACCCAACTAGTACCTTAAAAAAATGTTTGTAGATCACGACAGGTGGTCTGCTAATGGTGAGGTCTAAACAGGTGTTGCAAGCCTTATTAAATAAGCATTGATGAGATAAAAATTGATTCATAGCGCTGGGTGGGGCTTGAAAGTCTGCAGGTCTAACAGGCTCCGGGTGAGACTGAGCGGTGCCTTCGTGCTATCTCCAAGGTGAAGCGACCTACGTCATCGGGCCTGCGTACAGCCGCCCCTGCCGCTTGCTCCCGCTCATCTCACAGAAATGGAGTGAGAATCAATGGCTCAACACACAGTGGCTGTCACGTTTAGGCCCCATGTTAAATTATTTTTCAACCTCTTCCTATTTTTAGCCAATTGTCCATGATGGGCACAAATTAACCATAAAGAACGATGATTAAAGACAATGTAAGCCGCTGGGATCTGGCCTGCGTGTCTAGTCAACGGCTTGACAACAGTATCTGTAGAGAAGGGAAGTCAATGAAGCATTGTGGGGCTTTGGCCACATTGTGAGGTCCTCTTGCCCAATACACACTCGTTTTTGATGGTGGAGTGCTATTGAGAATTAAGTCCAGGGTCTAGAATTGTTGGCCTTATGCATGCTGGGTAAGCACACTACCACTGAGCTATATCCCTAGCACAGGTGCTATTGTTTGTTTGTTTATTTATTTATTACGTTTATGGTTGTTTTGCCTGCATTGTGTTTGTGCACCATGTATATTCAGTGCCCTTGAGGCCAGAAGTTGGCTTCAGATTCTCTGGAGCTAACTAAAGATGCTTGTTAGTGGGAATGGAACCCAGGTCTTCTGAAATAGCAGCCAGTGCTCTTAACTGGTGAACCATCTCTCCAGCCCCTAATATTATTTTTAAGATGGAGTCTCATGCATCCCAGGCTCATCTTGAATTCCTGTTTCTCTTGGTTGTATCTCTCAAGTTCTGGGATTAAGCATGTAGCCCACTATCCTTAGTTTTACAGTGCTTTTTGTTTTTGTTTTTGTTTTTTTTTTTTTTTGATAGGGCCTCTGTAAGCAGAGACTGCACATCCATTTCATGGCCACCCAGACATGAGTAATCACACAAAAACTATATTAATTACAACACTGCTTGGCCAATGGCTTAGGCATATTACTACCAATAGGTGGTTGTTTTTGTTTTTGTTTTTTGAGACAGGGTTTCTCTGTGTTGCTTTGGAGCCTGTCCTGGAATTAGCTCTTGTAGACCAGGAGGCTGGCCTCAAACTCACAGAGATTCGCCTGCCTCTGTCTCCAGAGCACTGGAGTTAAAGGTGTGCACCACCATGCAGCTTTTATTTTCTTCTTAAACAGAGTGAATTCAGATTTATTAAGAAAACACAGCAGGATGGTGGTGGCACACGCCTTTAATCCCAGCACTCGGGAGGCAGAGGCAGGTGGATCTCTGAGTTCGAGGCCAGCCTGGTCTACAAGAGCTAGTTCCAGGATAGGCTTGAAAGCTACAGAGAAACCCTGCCTCAAAAAAACTAAAAAAGAAAGAAAACACAAGAAATCCTGAGAGTGGAGCAGCTCGAACAGATCTTTTTTTTTTTTTTTTTTTGCAACAAGATCCCATACATACTAGGCTGATTTCAAATTCACTATGTGAACAAAGATGACCTTGAATTCCTGATCCTCCTGCCTCTACCTCCCAAATGCTGGGATTGCAGTTGTATACCACTATACCCTGCAATTAAATGGTTTGTTTTTGTTTTTTATTGATTCTTTAACAAATGTTTCTAAAAGTTATAGATTTGATTACTAGAACTGAAAATGTTTTGGCTTACCTCTGCCTGCTGAGCCTGTGGGTTCGTCATCTTTTGGATGATTTTTTTTTTCCATACATTGTTTTGTTTTATTTTTTCCATTCAAGAACATAATTAAAGATAAAAAAAATTTTTTTTCCTTTCTTCCCCTTCTCCCGGTCCCCTCCCACTACCCCCCACCCCTCCTTCCTCCCCCTTCTTCCTTGAAAGAGGGCATGGTGCCCTGCCCTGTTGGAAGTCCAAGGCCCACCCCGGATGATTTATGGTTTGGATTAGGATATATATGATAGAGCTTCTGAGGTTAAGATATCTAGGATTAAACAGCCAAGTGTGAACCTAGTGGTGGTGCACACCTTTAATCCCAGCATGGGAGGCAGAGGCAGGTGGATTTCTATGGATTTGAGGCCAGCCTGGTCTACAGAGTGAGTTCTAGGACAGGCTCTAACACTACAAAGAAACCCTGTCTCAAAAAACCAAAACCAACCAACCAACCAAACAAAACTATTTTTTTTTAAGATTTTATATTTACTTATTAAGTATACAGTGCTCTGCCTGCATGTCTGCCTTCATGCCAGAAGAGGGCACCAGATCCCATTATAGATGGTTGTGAGTCACCATGTGGTTGCTGGGAATTGAACTCAGGACCTCTGGAAAAGCAGCCAGTGCTCTTAACCTCTGAGCCATCTCTCCAGCCCAAAAAACTATTTTTTTTTTAAAAAAGAGTATGCATGAGACATAATTAAAACCTTATTTTATGGGCTAAAATTTGAGATTATACATAATTTTTAAAAAAGATTTATTTATTTATTATGTGTGTGGTTTTTTTTTTTGGTTTTTCAAGACAGGGTTTCTCTGTAGTTTTTGGAGCCTGTCCTGGAACTACCTCTTGTAGACCAGGCTGGCCCCGAACTCAGAGATCCACCTGCCTTTGCCTCCTGAGTCCTGGGATTAAAGGCGTTTGCCGCCACCACCACCCGGTTTATTTATTATGTTTAGTGTTCTGCCTGCAGGCCAGAAGAGGGCACCAGATCTCATTACATATGGTTGTGAGCCACCATGTGGTTGCTGGGAATTGAACTCAGGATCTCTGGAAGAATAGCTAGTGCTCTTAACCACTGAGCCATCTCTCTAGTCACTATATGTATCTCTTGAAGTTAAAAATGATCAAGAGAACTTTGTGACCTGCATGTGTGGTCCCAATTCCAATTTAGCAGGACCCCAGGAGCCCAGGAATTCCGTCAAGGCTAGCCTGAGCAACACAGAAATCCACTGAAAACAATCTCAGTGGGTAGGAGAGATGGCTCAGTGGTTAAAAGCACTGGTTGTTCTTCCAGAGGGCCTGATGGAGTTAAATTCCCAGCAACCACATGATGGCTCACACCATTTCTAGTGGGATCTGATGCCCTTTTCTGGCACAAACGTGAACACGCAGAGAGCACTCCTACATAAATAACCTTAAAAATCTCAGTGACAAAGGCTTGTATAAACTGTATTTTATACTAATGCCACAAGGGGACACTGCTGAGACAGGTGAACAAGCAGATGGTCAGTTCAGTTCCTGGATTAGGGCCTTTGATCTGGTCATGAGTCTGTTTGAATTAGGTTTTAGTCAATTTTGTGGTTTCCTGTGCAATTTTTCTTTCTTTTTTTTTTTTTTTTTTGTAGTTGGGTATTGAAACTTGGGCTTCAAGAATGCTAGGCAAGTACCCTAAAACTACTCTGTAGTCTCAGTCCTTTGTTAAGTTTTGCAGTTACTTTAGAGCTCCGGCAGGCCTTGAACTTGTGATCCCTCCTTGCCTCAGCCGGAGAAGCAGAGGTCACAGGTGTGTGTCACCAGGTCTGGTTTTCATTTCAAGCATGTAAGAAATGGACCAGCAGCAAGTATTTGGATTTATGCTTTTTCATGCGCTAGAATCTCGTCAGCATTTCCAGAGCTGCTGTCAGCCAAGTGTGGTGGCACACACCTTAGTTCCATCGCTCAGAAGGATCTGTGAGTTTGAGGTCTGGTTTACATAAGGAGGACCAGTTCATAGTTAACTCAGGAAACGTTTTTGTGTGGGCCACATGGTCAGAGTCCAACTTGTGGGGTATTCAGTTCTGCCAACTCACCTCTTTTAGGAAGCCTTCCTTCCTGAGATGGGAGTGGGGGACATCAGAGTCCCAAGATCCACAGCCTCATGGCCAAGCTTTTTTTTTTCTCATCATGCTCATGTTCCGTAGTTCCAACCACAGCACAGCACAGCACAGCACAGACCAAGGGGCTTCACCTCTTCTAAGTATGGACCACAAGGCAGAAACATAAAATGCTGGCCCAGGACATCCATTTTCCTCAAGTACCACCCTGAATGCCATGTAGGGGTATATAAAGGGGCAACCTTTGAGAGTCAATTCTCTTTACCCCAGGAGAAAATTCTCTACAACACTACAAATATTTGAAATACAATAGCTTAGCAAGGGTCCTGGTTCACATCACCCACACTGAGTAGGAATTGCCATTCCACTCTACCAGATGTTTGTCTTGCCCTAAAGTCCTTCAGCTCTTTCACAGTGCCACCATACTTGTACCAGATGTTTTTGGTGGGATCTTGTTTTAGCAAAGACCTTAGCTGAGCCACAGGATTTTTCTGAACCAGATTCCATTCGCCTTAGTTGCACCTTTACCTACAAACTGCCTAAAAAAGATCCTGCCAGGAAATACCATCCCTTTTCTCTAACCTCCAGATTCTGGTTTCCTTAGGAATGGCCTCCCAAAACATCACCTTCACCAGCAGAGGAAAACAGTATCTATGTGTGGGCCACCATGGTCCATGTAGGGATTCCAGGCCAGTGAAGGAAATATAGGGAGGCCTTGTCTCTAAAGAATCTGAAAGCCCTTGAGCCAAGGCCATTTGTGGAACCCAAAATGTTCCAGCAGTCATTGTAACATTATAAAGCCCCCTCCCCAAGCTAAGATAGCCCAACAATTGGTCACTTCAGCTGCATGAAATACCTGTCAGCTACATAGGTAACAACTTCCCCATGATGTCGATAAACTGGGAGGCACACCTTTGGTTAAATGCTTTCCAACTTTGTGATTCTTTGCTGCATATAAGCTCGACTCAACATGAAATTAGAATCTGGACATCGGGTATTTCTGAAAACAAGTTTTATTTAAATAAGGGCTTAAATACATTACATAACATTAAAACTGTAAGGGAAAAGAAAACCAAAAAACCAGTTTGTTCCTTCACATGGCACTGGGTAGCTGCTACCATTGAGTTGAAACATACAGCCAGCCACATGACCGATGGCATCAGTTTGGTATTTGTTCCCTTGTCATAAGTTTAACTGATACAAGGCTGGCCCCACCCTTCATTTCTTCCAACATCCCTTGGGATATGCCTGGCTAAAAAGATTACCCTGGTCACAAGCCACATGTCCGTGACCCCTGGGGAAAGATGGCCCTTTCTGAACTCTGCCTACCTGGCTGGACACCAGGGGCTCTTGCTAGAGACTCCCTCTAGTGGCATGCTACTGTGGTGTTACCCATTCTCTTATTCACCTGGGCTGTTCAAGTGGTGACATTCTCCTAGGGCAGGGGATTCTGTAGGGGGAGAGCCAAGGAGCTTCTGGGCAGACATAGCCTATGAACTTGGGGCTCTGGGCTTGGCCGAAACATAGTTATTGCTTTGTTTCAGGCTGGACACTGCCGGGGCTTACTG
>PVIU01000114.1:0-12583 GCA_004026605.1 Ondatra zibethicus
CACACACACACACACACACACACACACACACACACACACACACACACACACACACACACACAGAGGTTGGCATGAGTGGGTTCCCAGCACTTCTCAGACACACACAGAACACAGAATAGGTCAGCATGAGGAGCCCTTATGGGTTTTATATCTTATGATTTGGAGATAGATGTTTATCAACATCTTCAAAAGATAGCCAGGTCTGGAGGTGCACTCTCCTATATCCCAGTACTTGGGAAATAGAGGCAGAAGATCAGGGGTTCATGGTCATCCTTGGCTACATAGTGAGTTTATAGGCAACCTGGGATGTGTGAAACCCTGTCAAAAACCAAAACCAACCAAACAAAAGATGGTATGCATAGCTCTCATTGACTATGGTTCCAAGACGCACCAAGAAGATGTATGGTGTGCTTGCTCTTCAGAAACAGATGAAGTTCCTTGAGCAGCAGCAGGATGAGACCAAGCAAGCTCGGGAGGAGGCCCGCCGACTCAAGAGCAAGATGAAAACCATGGAGCAGTACGTAGCTGGTTTCCGTACTGTGCTTTCACACTGGGGGCCCCTGGAAAAGGGGTGTGTTCTTAGAACTGCAGCTGGAAATGGGGTTTGGTCACCTTTGACTCAGATGTTCAGGAGCCTGTGGACACAGGTTTCCTCTCTTATCCTTTATGGCCCCTTTCCTTTCTATGGGTACTCTTGTGCTGCGGCCAACAGTTGCCTGTGCCTGCCATGCTCCCCCCATGGTCCTCTCTACATGAAGGCCCTGCCCTTGAAGTCCTCTGTTAGCACCTCTTTTCCTCAGCAACATCCCTGGAGCTGAGCTCAGCTCTGCTGTAGAACCTTTCCTTGGGCACACCCACCTGCTAAAGCATCCTAGCAGCCCAGGCTGTTGCCATAGCAACGGCAGCAAAGGGAGGCAGACTAACCATCAGCCTCCAGATTTCAAATGCCGTGGGCCGGGAATGTTTTTCAGAATTGAGCTCCTACTCCAGAGCCAGCGGTCTGAGGTGGAGGAGATGATCCGTGACATGGGTGTGGGACAGTCAGCGGTGGAGCAGCTGGCTGTGTACTGCGTGTCCCTCAAGAAGTATGTAAGGCCAGGAAACAAAGCTGTGATTCCCCAGATTTGTATCTCTGCTGCCATCTTCTGTAAAGCAGATGGTGTGAAGGAGCAATTTCTAGAACCATATTGTCGTAGGGTGAACTCCAGCTCTTAGGCTGCTTTGGAGGTCTCTCTGATTTCCACTTTCTTGCATGGAGATAGAGACTTACCTTAGAGTTGCTAGGAGAACAGAGTGTGGATTCTAAGTGTTTCTGTTTTGTTTTGTTTGAGACAGGGTTTCTCTGTAGCTTTGTAGCCTGTCCTGGAACTAGCTCTTGTAGGCCAGGCTGGCCTTGAACTCATAGAGACCCACCTGCCTCTGCCTCCTGAGTGCTGGGATTAAAGGTGTGCGCCACCACTGCCCTGCTCAGAGTGTGGTTTTTAAGGAACTCATGCAGCTCCCAGCTGTGAGCCCCTCTCGGTATCTGAAGTCTGTTTCCCTTAGCACTGTTCCTGACCCTGTCTGGCTTTGATAAGAAACTGCCCATATTCTTCCTTATGGTGATGTGAAGTTGGGAGAAAGGAGCCATTTGACTGACAGGCACAGAGAGTCCAGATGCCTCCATTTGGAGTGTAGGGAGCCCCCTACTGAGGCCGGAGCTTCTTGCATGCTCTCTCTAATCACGGTTCCTGCAGTACAAGAGAGGACAGTTTTTGTTTCCTGACCTCAGTAAAATCTATGCAGACCTGCCATGGGGCCACCAGGAGAGAGGAGACTGAGGACCAAGGCTCTGAGCGAGGCCTTTGTTAGGTGGTGCCATGGGGCCACCTGGAGAGAGGAGACTGGAAGGACTAAGGCTCTGAGCGAGGCCTTTGTTAGGTGGTGCTGTGGCATCAGGGCTGTCCTGTCATCTTTCCTCATGGCCACTTTGCAGAGAGTATGAGAATCTGAAAGAAGCACGGAGGGCCTCAGGAGAGCTGGCTGACAAGTTGAAGAAGGACCTGGCCTCCTCTAGGAGCAAGGTAACTGACTGGGGACAACAGGGAAGGAGACACAGCTCTTCGTTGTCGCGCTCACCTGGGTCTCCTGAAGTAGGCCATCCAGCCCAACCCCAGGGCTAGTGGAGGTGGCCTATAGACATTAACTATGAGTTTTTACTGTTCATTGTCTCTGCCTCTGTGGCTTGTGTCCTTGGGGGGGCCAATTCATGGGGATATGCCCCTTCCACACGCTTATACTACCTCTTGCTCTTTTTGGTCCCTAGGCCAAGCACAGTCCTCAAGTGTGACAGCTTCAGAGGCCTGTCTTTTACCCTATCCCAAATGTGAGGGTTCCTGGGCCAGCTGCTTTTAACTTCTGTAGGCTGCAATGTGTGGAGAGAGGACCTTGCTCCCAGGCAACCCAATGTGTATATACCTAGTTGAGCCTGTCCCCAAGGGTCTGGGGTTTCCCTCATGCCACGTAGTTTCTTTTAGAGTACGCTGACCATACACTGGGAGGCAGAAGGTAGAGGACAGGCCATGTGGCCCCACTGGCTTGTCATTTGTTGTAGCTGAAGACTGTCTACACTGAGCTGGATCAGGCCAAGTTAGAACTGCGGTCAACCCAGAAGGATTTACAGAACGCTGACAAGGAGATCACGGTGAGACTCCTGGCCTCATGAGAGGGGGAGACGGGGTTGTTTATGTGCCTCCAAGAGTAGCTCTGGACTGTTTCTGCCGGGGAATCTGTATACCAGTGGTGGTGGTGGTTCTGGGCTCTTTTTATCCTCCTGGGTCAAGGAGGTGGGTCAGGATATGTGCCTGCCCTCATCTGGCCTACAGCCTTTGGCTCCTCAGCAGAGAGCCAATACAATAGCACCGCGGATCTTTATGATCTGCTGAGATCCTACCTCCAAGGTTCCTCATCCCCAGAGCAAGGGCTTTACCAAGGAGGAGTTCTGAAGGCTGGTGTTGGGCATTTGGGCCTTGCTCTGTTCCCAGGACCCTTCCCTCAGTACCTCAGCCTTTTTCTCACGTTCTTCTCCATTTCCTCCAGAGCCTAAGAAAGAAGCTAACAATGCTACAGGGAACCTTGAACCTGCCTCCAGTGACCAGTGAGACTGTCAGCCGCCTGGTTTTGGAGAGGTTTGTTAGCCTTCTGCGGTGATATAAGGATCCTAAGCTGAGAGAGCCTCTATGCATGGCTTTGGTGGGATAGGTGGTGTTTGTGGACTTTCTGGCCAGAAAGCCAGCCACCAGCTTTGAGAAAATTTGATAAGGATCTGATAAGGAAAGGTCAGAGAAGGCCTTTGAGTAGCCTGAGGATGGGCCAGGAGCCTGGCAATCTTGGTATATCCTGGAGTTTCTCACCACATGCATCTGCCTGCCCCCATTCCTGAAACAAACCTGAAAGCACTCACTCTCAAATAACCCCCTCTTGGCTGGACCTTGGTGGCACACAACCTTTAATCCCAGCACTCAGGAGGCAGAGGCAGGCGAATCTGTGAGTTCCAGGTCAGTCTAGTCTGCAGAATGAGTTCCAGGACAGGCTCCAAAGCTACAGAGAAACCCTCTCTCGAAAAACCAAAATGAATGAATGAATGAATATAAAATTACCTCCTCTGGTTCAGGAATGTGTGCTTTAAGATGGCCAGCAGAGGGAGCCAAAAGACCCAGGGATTGGTGTCCCTACCAGGAACAAATTAATCTTCCTGAGTTTTTCACAGAACCAGGCTGGCTAAGAACATCCTCAAGGCTGTCTTCTTCCCACAGAGGACCCCAGCAGGGGAGCCAAATTAAAAATCACTGTCAATAACCCATAGTTTTTCAATATCTTTGGACAAACCAACATGCCCCCTTTCTTGCCTGTGAAATTCATACATTCCATGCCTTCCAGCATTCCACTTTGTTCCTGGGCACTGTGCCCCTGACTCCACATCTCAGAGCCTGGATACTGGATCTTGGGACATTCATGGAGCTGGTTTAGACTTAAGTGGTTTCTTTTTTTTGTTTTGTTTTGTTTTGTGTTTTGGGGGTTTTTTTGTTTTTTGTTTTTTTTTTTGTTGTTGTTGTTTTTCGAGACGGTTTCTCTGTGGCTTTGGAGCCTGTCCTGGAACTAGCTCTTGTAGACCAGGCTGGGCTCGAACTCACAGAGATCTGCCTGCCTCTGCCTCCCGAGTGCTGGGATTAAAGGCGTGCGCCACCACCGCCCGGCTTTAGTGGTTTCTTAGAGTCCTGCAGTGTCACAGCCATAAGAGAACACTTCTTCCTGCTTCTGCCTGTGCCCCAGCTCTTTCCTCACTAAAGGCTCTGTTGTCCTGGCCAGCCTCCTCTACCAGATAGCACTTGAAGTGTGTGTGTGTTGTGGGGTTTGTATGTGTATGTGCATGTGGAAGCCCCGGGGTCTTGGGGAGAGAGAGAGGTGGGGGGAGGGGGAGAGAGAGCACGTGTGTGCGTGCGTGCATGTGGAGTCGCAGGTCTACACTGAATGTCTTCTTCGACCACTTTGCAGTATATAGGTATATGTGGTCGTGCATGTCACACTGTGGATGTGGAGGTCAGAGCACAGCTCTGTGGAGTCAGTTCTCTCCTTCCACCGTTCCATGAGTTGAGGGATCTAACGCAAGTTGCCAGACTTATGCAGCAAACACCCTTATCCTTTGAGCCTCCTCATTAGCTATTATTATCCTCAGCATCTCTCTGAAGCCAAACTTACCTGCCTGCGCTGCTGTGATCCACTATCGGGTTGATTTTGACAGCCCAGTATTCGCTGTTCCTGATCCTTCCTCCCACCTCACCCAGCCATTGGCCATTCCTTCTCTGAGGGCCCATGTAACATGAGGGTCTTGTCAAGAGCTTAAACAGGTATAGTATGCGCCCTTGGGGGAATGACAGTCTCAGAAACCATCTACTGTAGAAAACTTTAGAGCCCAAGCTGCCTCAAGACTGGGGATACAAATCATTCGTTAGAATATCCCTCTAGCTTCTAGTCCGTGAACCTCAGGTCCTCTCACACAGTTGTCCTCTGTGCTTGTGATTTATAGTGAGAAAAACACAAGCACATGGGCCACCTCTAGTTCCTAGGGACTTTGCTTTTACTAATTTTCTTTACTCCCCAGGTTTCTCTGCCCTACTCCTATAATAGGTGTGCCTGCTGCATGCCAGCTCCCCATTCTCTCTCCCTCTTCTTTTTTTAAAATTATTTTAATTACAGAGACAGCTTCTCTCTGTAGCTTCTGGAACTTGCTCTGCAAAGCAGGCTGGCCTCGAACTCACAGAGATTCACCTGTCTCTGCCTCCCGAGTGCTGGGATTAAAGGCATGCGCCACCACTGCCCGGCTCCTCTCCATCCTCTTGAGCCTTGTTTTAGTAGGATAATTAGCTGGGAGGTTAGATGATTAGCTAAACCTGTGTGTCCAAAGCCAGGCTGGGCTGCCCATCAAGTTGTATCCAGGATGACTGAACTCCCCTTTTTCACCATATTTTTCTAGGTATGAAAACTTGGGTAATACTGTTGCATTTAGCATTAGCCCTTAGAACTTGGCTATAACTAGTTTATCCTGAACTCCAGGTACTCTCTTCTAGGGCCCTAAGATCTCAAAAACAGCTCTTGGCTCCTTGGGAGCAGACTTTCCGGTTTCTTTATGCTCTGATGGTGTTACTCTTAGAACTACAAGTGCCTCTGTCTCTCCCTTAAGAATTGACTTGTCGGGGCTGGAGAGATGGCTCAGTGGTTAAGAGCACTGACTGCTCTTCCAGAGGACCCGGGTTCAAATCCCAGTATCCACATGGCAGCTCACAACTGTCTGAAGATCCAGTTCCAGGGGATCTGACACTTTCATACCAATGCACATAAAATAAAAGTTAAATAAACCATAAAAAAAAAAAAGAACTGACTTGTCACTGGAAAGAATCTTTTTTTTTTTTAAAGATTTATTTATTACATATACAGTGTTCTGCCTGCATGTGTCCCTGCAGGCCAGAAGAGAGCACCAGATCTCATTACAGATGGTTGTGAGTCACTATGTGGGTGCTGAGAATTGAACTCAGGACTTCTAGGAAGAAGCAGTCAGTGCTCTTAACTGCTGAGCCATCTCTCCAGCTTGGGAAGAATTTTAAACTTTCCTTGTCTATATGAAATGTACAGACACATTCATGAAACAACCATTTAAATCTGAAGGAGGAGAAATCCAGGCAGAGAAGGTGGAGAGTTCAAAGTCCCTGAGGCGTTGCTAAGGTGGGCTTGGAGGAGAGAGGCGGGTAGCAGGTAGGCCAAATCACTGCCAGCCTTCACAAGTCAGCCTTGCAGGTGCAGATTTTATCCTAGGAGCAGTAGAAACTGTTGGAAATGTTTCTGGAAGATAGCTCTGAGGGTCTGGTCCATATCTCTTATTTTCATCCCATCATCTGCTAATGATTTCTTGAACTGTGCCTCAGTTTTCAGACCTGCCTAATGTCTTGTAGCCTCCACCTTGTGAAGTCTGGCTCGTGTGTCAGGCTCACATTCCCCTAGCCATGTTCTTTCTCTCTTTCTCTCTCGGTATTTTGTGGAAGGCTCTGGTTGCTATTGATGATGCCCGTTTCATTTGTCATGGTGGGATTACCCTTTGCTTCTGTCATCATGTTTTAAAGATTTACTTATTATTTATACAGGTGTTTTGCATGTGTGTCTGCACACCAGAAGAGGGCTTCAGATTGTGAACTGCCATGTGGATGCTGGGGAATTGAACTCAGGACCTCTGGAAGAGCAGACAGTGCTCTTAACCTCTGGGCCATCTCTCTAGCCCTTATTTTATTATTTGATATTTTTGAAACAGAGTCTCATATATATCAGGCTGGTCTCCAATGCATTATGTATCTGAGTATGACCTTGAACTCCTTATCTTCTTGGCTCTGCAGTCCAAGTGCTAGGGATATAGGTTTGCACCACCCACCACATCTGATTTATGTAGACTGGGATTGAGCCCAGGGCCTCATACATGGTAGGCTAGCACTATACCAACTGAACCATGTCCCCGGCCCTGCTTGTTATTTTAGGGCAGCCTCAGGAGGTAACCCTGTCTTTAACCTTGCCAGATCTGGCCTTGTTAGGTCTGAGGAGAACCTGAAGGAAAGCAGGGGCAGCTCCAAGGGACCTTGCTCTTTCTTTCCCTCAGGAGTTTAGCAAGGCTGCAGCACAGTCCTTTGCCTACTGGGGTGCCGATCAGAGGAAAGGGGGCCATAGAGAAGGTGTCGCTCATGGGCTCTAAGGGCTTCTAAATTCTGGGCTAGTGGGACCTTCACTTGTAGGACTGATAGGAGCTGTGAGTTTATGGAGGAGGTGTTGACAGCCTCTGTGCCACACAGTAACACATCTGCCTAGGGCTTTGGCCCTGGCTTAGACAGGAGGGCTTTGAATCTCTTGCCTCGTTTCCTGAGGCCTCTGTCATGAAGCTGTGTAAGTTGGCCATAGGTGAGTGTCTCAGAGGTGATAGAATCGCTCAGAGTGCCTCAAGCCAGGCCTTCACTATAGCAAAGGAGTCCTAGGCTCTCCCTCCCTGTGTCAGAGAGAGATACAAGTTAGGGATGAAAGAAGGTGAACCCCTGTCAGAAAGGGAAACAGACTTTTCCAAACAGACTATTTGCAAAGGAAGAAGATATCAGAAAAAGTTGGAGCAGTCTGAGAGAACAAGAAAGAGAGAGACAGTGAGAACCTCCTAAGTCTTGGGTTTAGTGTGGTAGATAGAACATGAAAAGACCAGCTTGACTTGAGCCAAGGTTGAGCATGGACCGTGGGTACCACTGGGGGATGGTAGTGCCAGGCTGGGCCTGTCTCTCAAGTTTGCCTTTTCTTCCTTAGCCTAAACTTGCTGGAGTTGGTAAGCAATTACAGAATGGTGCTGATGAATGGAGGAAGAAATTTGGGCTTCCCAGAATGCTTATCCAGCCAGATTTGTAGGTAGCTCCCTTTTCTCTGGTCTGCACATCTTGGCATGCACAGGGCTGACTTGTAGCAACCAAGGGAAGTCCCTGGGGAAAATGTCCTTAGATCTGTCCCTATCATTCCTTACAGTTCTCCTCAGACCTTGGAAGCTGGAAGGTACTGCCAGGGTTGTCTGACAAGGCTAGAAACATTTACGTGGCTGCCGTTTTCTAAAAGAGTGAGGACCATCCTCTCATTACAAAAGTAGAATTTGAAAACTATGGGCTTAATTGCAGAGGGAGTTGGATACATGGGTGTTTCCTTCTAGTCTTTTTTCTGCAGGAGATGTATGGAGGATGGAGTATCCCAAATCATGCAATTGTACATGCATATATATTGTTTTGTTTTATTTTTTGAGACAGGGACTCTGTATAGTCCTGACTATCCTGGAATTCACTATGTTGACCCAGCTGGCCTCAAACCCACAGAGATCCACATGCCTCTGCCTCCTAAGGACTGGGATTAGAGGTGTGTGCCATAATGCCTGGCTTTTTATATATTTTTTTTCTCTTTTAGGCAGTCTCAATATATAGCTTAGGCTGACTAGCCTCAAACTTATGCAGCTCAGGCAGGCTTTGAACTCATGATCTTCTTTACTGGGATCATAGGTGTATGGTATTACATTCAGCTTTTATATTGCTTCTTAAGTTGACCATATTGGTATTTTTCCATGTTACTAAAGTTACTCTTGAGAACACTGTTTAGTGTCTTCGTCATTGTTGACTCCTGAAGTACCAGACCACTAGCATACTGTTTGCTGTGGTAAGTGGCAACATCCCCACATCTATAGTTTGTGGGGGCAGGGTTTCTCTGAGTAACAGCTCTAGCTGTCCTGGAACTTGCTTTGTAGACCACGCTGGCCTTGAACTCACAGAGATCCACCTGCTTCTGCTTCCTGAGTGCTGGGATTAAAGGCGTGTGCCACCACCACCCAGCATCTAAATGGCTTCTTACACTGAATTCTGAGAAAGGAGTATGTTGATCAAAGGAAAACAGCCCTTTCTTTCATTTGGTTAAATTTTTTCATTATATATAAGTGTGTGTGCATGTTTTGCATGGCATGCATGGAGAGGTCAGAAGGTAACTTGTGGGAGTCAGTTCTTCCACCATGTGGGTCCTGGGGATCAAACTCAGGTCATCAGGCTTGGCCCTTACCTACCAATGGTCACGTGGCTGCAAAGGCTGAAGCCAGTTGGTTTATTCTGTAGAGTTTAGGCCTTTCTCTGAGGTGACCCTGAATCAGGGGTGGGCTTTGAGAACCCTTGGAGCTGAGCTGTCTCCTCTTCTGTTTCATCTTTTTTTAATGTTTTGTTATTGTTGTGTGTGTGTGTGTGTGCACGCATATGTGCATGTGTGTGCATGGATATGTTTAGGTGTGTATGTACCATAGCATGCATGTGGAAGACAACTGGAGGGATTCATTTTTCTTCTTCCACCATGTGGGTTCTGAGGATTGAACTCAGGGCTTCAGGCTTGGAAACAATAGTCTTTATCAGCTGAGCCATCTCACTGGGCCAAGTTGAATTGTCTCTGATACTTGAGGAGTTGTGATCTCTCTGAGTTGTCACTGTAGTTCCAAGTAACAAGATTATCTCTACCTTTAGCCCAGCCCCTATGGAGATGCTGAACCCGAAGCTCCACCGGCCATCCTTCGGTGATGAGATTGACTTCAATGCTACCTTCGATGTAGATACCCCTCCAACCCAGACCTCCAGTTCCCAGCACCACCCCAAGAAACCCTGCCTGGAGAGGGCACAGTGAGTGTTAGTCCCCAGCAGTGCCCAGAACCTGGCAGAGCTAAGCCGTCTGTAGGTCCTGCCCTGAGAGCCCTGAGTGGTCAGTGAGTCTATTCAGTAGAATGCAGCTTTGGTTTGAGCTACCTCTTCTTCCTCCTCCTTGGCCCGAGTGTTCACTGTGTACAGTCCTTCTGCTTGTTTCATTCATTCTAGTCATCCTCAAGACGATGTTGCCATGGGAGTTAGAATTCTCCAGTCCCAGTAGGGCAAGTCTGCACTGGTGGTGAGACAGGTATCCCAATACTTTGAATGCTTGCCCACTGGAGTCCTGAGCATGGGACTCTGAATTTTTCCTAGTGTTCATGCTTTTTTTGTTTGTTTTTGAGACAGGGTTTCTCAGTGTAGCCTTGGCTGTCCTGGAACTTGCTCTATAGACCAGACTGGCCACGAACTCACAGAGATCCTCCTGCCTCTGCCTGTCGAGTGCTGGGATTAAAGGCATGTGTTACCACCGCCTGGCTGAGGTTCATGCATAATACAGGACCATGTCAAACCATAGATCCCCATGACCCTACCATCCAGGGAAATATCCCATGTTGGCAGACATAAGGAGCTGTAAGGAGACAGGTGGAACTTGCTCTAGATGTGCAGGGGAACTAGGAGGGGCAAGCCATCTCCTTGGCCAGGCACTGTGAAGACGACTGCTTCATATACATAGGTCTGTGCTACTCCAGTAAGGGAATTCTTTTTACATTTTTAAAAATTACATTTATTTAACTATTTATGTAAGTGTGGGGGATGCATATGGAGATCAGAGGACAATTTGTGGGAGTTGTTTCTCTCCTTGCACTATGAGGGAACTAAGAACCAAAGTCGGGTTGACAGGTGGTGGCAGCAGTTTATCTGCTGAGCCGTCTCTCCAGTCCTAAGGAAATCTAATACAAAACTTCGAATATAAGAGAAAGAAATTTTTATATTAGGCAGTGCCGTGAAAGAGAACAAGAGGTCAAGCCAGCTGGGCTTACCACCAGACATGATATCGATGAGAAGCCTGAGTCATGCAGACTGTATCCGAGAGCTTACCTAGCTCAGCTCCTTACTCTGGATTCTTTGTATTGCAATCTTCCTCCTCAGCTGTCAAAAATGAAGTACAGGTTGGGGATATAGCTCAGTGGTCATGTTTGCCTCCCCTGTGAAAGGCCCTGGATTCAATCCATTTTGTAAAGAAGGAAAGAGGGGGAATCAAAGAGAAAAGAAACAATGATTGCAGACACATAGGAGTGAGGGAACATAGAACACCCCTAACTTGGCTTAGCCTCACCAGAGCCAGACTTGTAACAGTACAGAATCTTCTTATGGCCATCGTGTGGGCTGCCTACAGGTTAGGGAAACAAGCAGAGGAACCCAGAGTCAGCAGCCTCTGCTCTTACTTTTCTTATGGCTTGAGACCAGGCTATCCTTAGGACACCATCCTCTCTCTCAACTGGAAAAAATACCAGGAGGGAGTATCTAGCTGCTAAGGTCCCAGAAATTGAATGGAAATGGTGTCTGGCTCTGGCACTAAGAATAGAAAGCCACAACCTGGCTTGTGTTCTCTTCTGCCACAGGCTTTTCCTGCGAAGGTTCTGTAGAGGCTCTGGGAGCTCTCTGCAGGCTGCCTTGCTGAGTCGCACTGAGAGGCTGTCTACTGTGGGTTTTCTAGAGTTGGTGCCTCCAACCCCCAACAGACAGGACAAGGCCTGAACTTATTTGTTAGCTTCTGCCTTTGAGGGTGTGAATGCACGCCTTTAATTTCAGCACTTGGGAAGCAGAGGCAAGCAGATCTCTGTGAGTTTGAAGCCAGCCTGGTCTACAGAGTGAGCTCCAGGACAGACCTCAAAGCTACAGAGAAATCCTGTCTTAAAAAAAAAAAAAAACAAAAGGAGGGTATGAATGTGAACGCACGTCCTCCTGTGCATGGAAAGTTGGCTGGGCTCCTAGCGCTGGGTAGAGACTAGAACATGGTGAGAGCCCAAGAACTTGGAGAAGGCTGAAATGAAACCATAGATGGGGGCATGGTCTTTTCAGCTTTCACAGATTGGCACTCGGGTTAGAAACCACCTTGCCCAAAGCATACATGTCGGCAGCCATGCCGCACAGTGGCGCCTCTAAAGACCTTGTGCCGAGTGGCCTCTTCTTGCTTACTTGTCTCTTGCCTTCCTCTCACTCTTGTAGCTCCCCCATGCAGGATGTCCTCAAGAAGATACCTAAAGTCTCCAGGCAGGTAAGGCCCGGGCTTCCTTGAAAATGTACATGCAATCACATCCAGCCCTTGCCAGACTGCCATGAAAACCTTACTTCTGAACTGGGCATGGTAGTTCATGCCTGTAATCCAGCATTCAGGAATCACCTTGTGTTTGAGGCCTGCCTGGACTGTATAGTGAGTTCTTCGGCATCCTGGGCTATACTGAGACCATCTCAAACAATATAAAACAAATAAAGAAAAGAAAAAGAGAAACTCTATTTCTGAGGGTTCAAACTATGTTCAGGTTCCCTCCCCTGCTCAGGACTAATACTCATCAGAGCCATCTTTGTAATCCTAATTCGTTTTTCTCTGCCTCCTGTTTGAGGCATCAAATATCCTGATCTGTTATTTTGTTTATTTGTGGGTTTTTTTGATTTTTTTGATTTTTGGGTTTGGGTTGGTTTTTTTTTATTGATATTTATTGAGCTCTACATTTTTCTCTGTTCCCCTCTTTGCCTCCCCCCTCCCACCTTCAGCACTTCCCCAAGGTCCCCATGCTCAGGAGATCTTGTCTTTTTATACTTTCTACTTCCCATGTAGATTAGATCTATGTAAGTCTCTCTTAGTGTCCATATTGTTA